>VWZS01003795.1:389059-401766 GCA_013397075.1 Rhabdornis inornatus
GGGTTGTACTATATATATATGTACATATACAAGTATATATATATATATATATATAGCCTTGTGCAATATACACATATATATAAATATAAAAGCATTTTACAGATGACTTCAAAAGATTTTGCAACACATTTACATATACAAAGTGTCATATCCTACAAAATTAAAGTGTTCAATGTTCTAGTGTGTGACCAGACAAACCAGCAATTTGAAAGAATCGACCTTCAATTAAGTTCAGACCAAAAGACTGGCAATAGCAAAACTAAGTGAGGCTGCTTAAGGCTAAAATATGAGTAAGTCAAAATAATTGACAAGTGCACATCTAATTTATATAATTATTTGTTAATTTTTTAATAGATAAGGTTTTCCATTAAATTNGAATACGTATTCTGATTCAGAATTCTCATTTTTATTGATCAGAACCTTTCTTCAGATAGCTCCAGACACCTGGAACAATGGTCAGGATGCAGTAATTTCCACAAGAATACAACTCGGTGTTGATGACATCATATCAGTCTTTTATCCAAGCAAAATATTCACCATTTCCAAACTGGTTCACTTTTCACTGGACAAATTTGTAGTACAAATTGTGACAGCTATTTCTATTTAAAATAATATCTCAAAGTTTAGAAGAAAATATTTATGTTAGGTAAAATTATAGACAGGACTAAAATAAATCATACAGAGTCAGTGCAGTATCCATTTACATCTTGTGAAGGAAAATCAAGTGAAGTAGCAAAATGAAAACAAAACCAACCAAGTAATAATTTCCCAGGCTTTACCTGAATCTGAGCTCTGTTTCCCGCAGTTATATTAGAAACAGTCCAGCACGCTTCTTTTCTGATAGATTCCTTGGGACTACTAAGCAAGTGCAAGAGACACGGTAATGCAGAGCAGTTTAGAATCACCTAAAATAATTTAAAAATTGAAAACTGGGTTGTACTATATATATATNTCTTAGCAAAGTCCTTTCCTCTAGAGCTCACAAACTATGCAATCAACATTTTTCCATGTTCTTTTTACCCTAGTACTGTCAGTTTTCTAAGAGAATTCTTTTTAAAGTAGGACCTGTCTTCCTATTTCCTTCATTGCTTCAAAATCAATGCCATTGCCTAAAATTAATAAAATAGATCTTTAGAATAAATTACATCAGTAAGACTATCACATACAAATTCATGGACAAATCAAGTATGAGCATAACTTCGAAGTGAAAACTTTGACTGCCTTTAAGACTGAAAAAAAGGGAAAGCATAATAAATATAATAAATAACTGAACTCCCTGTAAGGAAGGGAAAAAAATGAAAAAACAAAAAAAGCAATAGTCAAAGTATCATACAGAAGCAAAGCAATCCACTACACACAATGCTGTAAAATAAAAAAGTTATTTCTTGCATTAACCTAATGCTTGAAGTAGGAGCCTAAACTATCAAATCAACAACATAGATTTCTAGAAAGTCTCTTTCAGTGATATAGGCAGATACCTGTAGTGGGCATGCATTTTGTCAAAGTTTTTACAAAATTCTGTCTTGCCAAATAATTTTTCTTAAATCAACTTGTCTTACCTGTGTTTGGATATCATCCCCAGTAACAATATTTCCAACTGCTCTTAATGCAGGGGATACCACCTTGTAATCATTATGCCTGGAGACAAATATGACATTGCTTGATATTACCAAGTGATAAAAGAATAATTTTGCATTTTCAGCAAACAATGGTTTACTTCACGTGCTAAGTATTTAGTTATCAAAAACACTGTATTACTTATTGCACTTTCCCTGTTTAGCCAAATCTGACCACTGCAACCCCACAACTGAACAAAGACCAAGCATCTCAATGGAACAACACAACTTAGAGCAATCTGCTCAGTAGATCCAGCCCAGCTCAACTATTATTAAATTCGATATTGGAACATGTCATTCAACATCCACAGAAACAGAGGGGGTGTTATGAAGTGTATACTAAAGCTTAGTATGTTCTGTAAGCAAAATCACCCCTTTTGCGAGTCAATAATCCTAGAAACCAGCACATGAAGTCCATACTCAGCTGCCTGATGTGTGGGGTAAGGAAATTACACAGTTGTCCTAAGCTTCTGTGGAAGAGAAAGCAATCTTCCCTCTCCTGACAGCTATAGAAATGAGCTTTTCACAAGGAAGTATGCTGAGCTGTCTGTGCTGGGAACTACTATCCCAGACCTACTCTGCAGTCCCATGTGAACACAGGGATTTAGTCTTCCTTTCCAGGAAAATAATGAATCATAACCCAAATACATTGGAACAGTTTAAAAGTGGCTCTAGCCAGCCTCTGGACTTTGCTGAGTCCAAGAACTGTCTGTAAAGCAATTATAAGTCTGACATATAATAATGTCGTAAAATAATGAAATTTTAAAAAAAATTAATTTACAATTCAACAGTGGTCTTCAGTCTTTGCCTTTCTATTCCTTCATGTATATGAAATCCTACACTACATTTTAAGGAATATAAAGGAATACTTTGGAGAAAACTTTTTTCACTGTCAATGTCAGGAGTAATTCCAGGAGCCGAGCAACCTAGCAAGCAGCTTAAAAGATTTCAGACTGAATTCATGTTCATCGCTTTTCACAAAAATAAATTAAGACTTCAGGCGAGAAAACACAGCTCAATTTTAATACTAACAGGACTATAAGACATTTATTTGGTGAGAAGACGACTTACATAAGCAGCTCTACCAATCTTCGACACACTCCAGAATCAATAACAGCTTGAATTTTATCATTGGGACCATCTGAAAGGTAAGAGAGGGCCCAGCAAGCATCTGCTAATACATCCGGGTCACTGCTAAACAACAGTCTTGATAAAACATTTAAGCAAGGAGCAACCTAGGTTAAAGAAAAATATTGCATAAAATTAGGTGTTCCATATGTTTCAAGTTTCAGAGAACACTCTGCAAAGGCATAAATGTGCAAAACTATTTACTGCTCAAGTACACAAGGTCGTCAATGAATGAGGACCCAGGTGGAACACTTTCTGATTAAACCATACATCCAATTCAAACCAGCAAATTGGATGCATTCTGATTCACAGCCTATTTATTGAGAGATACTGTATTAAGTATATAATTGTTCAGCTCAAATGAAAACCATATGCTTTTACAGGAACTACTGATGCTTGTTTTAACCACTCAGGGAGCAGAATCTCAAAGTAATAAAGTTTGAGGCTTTTTTATTGCTGGCGTTGTAGGAATACTGGCAGTTATTTGTAATAACCAACCTAGAGTAACTCACACAGCACCCAACATTCACTGAATCAGTGAAACAAACAAGGTCTCATTTCAGTGCTCACTGTTGCTGTATGCTCTGGCCTTAATCTCTGTAACTTCTATGCAGAGCCAAATGAACTAGACCATCTTAACACCATTTGGAACCTGACAGGTGTCTGCTGTACAGCCTGGGAATTTCATATTCTTTGCAGAACTTAACTCTTTACCTTAGATGGGCCATGCAAATTCAGTTTCTGTTATGTGTCCAGCTGCTGCTGTTGCAAAGGGCAAAAAGCAGAGGACCTATTGTTATTAGCAGCTGCCTATAGGGCATCCTTTTCCTGTGAGGTTTTGTATTCAAGCAGCAAAAAATCTTGTTTTTTCACTACCAGAACAAAACACTAGTAAAATATATAGGTTAGGCAGAGTCATTGTGAAGGGATCAATTAACTGACATCAGAAATCCCCTTTTTGTTAATATTTCTTCAAGAATTAACAAGTAGCAACAACTACTAGTTAGTAATTACTAACTCATGAAGTATACTCTTTCCAGATTAACTTTAAAGATCATTTAACCTCAGTCTCTTCTACCAGAATATCCAATGTTCAGCTTTTTTAAAGTCATTAACCGTACTAGAAGTTAATTTCATACTGAAAATAAGAAGGTAGAACTTCTACTAGTCTCTACAGTCTTTGTAGCCACATACTAGAGAGAAGAAGAAAAAAAAGGGGAGAGCACAGAGAACATATAGGCTCTGTCATCATAGTCTGATTTAACTGCATCTGACATAGCAGGAAACTCAAAATTTTGTCCATGCAGCATGCGCTCACAATCACAGAAGAAAAAAGAAAAAAACTGAGGAAGTTTCAACTGTAACTCACATTCTCTACAACAGGTCTGGACAAAATACAGCCCCATATGGTTTAGTGCTGAATGTATAATTCGTCCACCACTTCACACCAGTGTATAACTATTTGCACCAGACTAGCAAGCAGCTAGTCTCAAGTTTTTAAGTGATATGATTTCATTGCTAATAGGTGCCAAAGTAGACAATGTTTCACAGATACAACAAGATGACATTTAAAACATAAAATGTATGTCTATATCTAGATTCAAAGATTCTGTTTGCTCTAAAATATTATGAACGTAATTATTCTTTAGCTTTCTGATTTCTCAAAATTATTACTTTATTATACCTTACTGAAGTCTGGAGGTGGGTTCTTTCCTCTACAAAGATTTGAGAGCGCCCAGACTGCATTTCTAGTTGTTGTAAGACGATTCGAATTTGTTAACAATCTGTGAGAGACAACAATAACAAAAAAAGTAATTTCTTATTAAAATCTAGGTAATTTTATGTCTATTGTTATCAACAGAACATCAAATAAGGAAGAGAAATTCTGTTATTGGTTACTAGTTTAAATTTATTTATCTTCATATCTTACATGCTGCAACTATTTTCTTAAAACCAACTGAATCTGAGCAGATTATTTTGCATAATTTTGGGATGTCTCATTCCCAAATCACATACATGTATATACAGCAAACAATTGCTTATATAAAAAATCATTCAAATAAACCTTTCTGAGGGTCTTTAGAAGGGGTTAGGAGATGCAACCCTGCATGGAATGAACTTTGATGTTTTCATTCAGAGAGTGCAATTAATAGTAAAAAAAGTTCCATAAAAAGCTGTAACTTGGAAGTTCTTGTAAAAAAATTAACACATAACTTCTGTTTTTGCCAAATAGAACATGAAAGATTCAATACCTGAAAGATCAGGTTAACTTTCGGACAATCCCAAAATGTCTAAAATGTTAATTCCTTAAGCCCTTGGTGAAGGTAATCATGTTTTCCTCTGCTATTCTAAGCTATTTTACAAATGTTTTAAGTTGTTTTATTACTTTAAGAGGTAATAAACTGAGCAACATTTGTGCTGTGCAGATTTTTCCCTGTGAATACTATGGTAAGCACATAGTAAATGCTGGAATGATATTCTTAGTAAAATCTTCTAGTGGAACACAGCTCATGTAACAACTACTCTGCCAGCTCATCCCAGCAAGCAAATAGATAAATACAAAGACTAGAGCTTGGAGCTACTGAACAAAGGTGGAGAAAACAGCCGATTGCCTAGGCAGATGGAACCATACAAATACAAGTGGGAATTGAACCATGTCTCCCACCCCATACATTCAGAAATCTGACAACACAGTTGGCACAATACAGAAATGTCATACCTGTGAAGTAACACTTCTCTGCTTTTGCAAACTCTGAAAAGTTTCCAGTAATGGACTAATTAATTAAAAATACGTATGAAGCTCATGTAATCCAAAACATTAAATTGCTTCTTATTATATTGATATGATTCTCAATTTAGACAAAAACTTATATTCTTTTCAAGTAAATTGTAAGTTGAAGTTTTCATTTATCTATACTTGTACAATATATTATAGTATTACAATACTTACTCCAAGAGAGGTGGCAATATTCCACAGTTTAAAACAAAGTCTCTGCATTCCGCATTATCACCAGCAATGTTCCCAAGAGCCCACACTGCCTTAAAAAGCAAAGCATCCAAGTGAATTTATACATGCTTGCAAATCAACTTTTACAGATAATCTATACTTTTTACAGCAAATATTACAGAATAGAAAAAAAATCCATGAGGGAAAAAAGTGACAGTAAATTTTTATCTTCCTGGAGGCACATCAACTAGCTAGTAAGCAAATGGGGCTCAAAGCCTCTGTAACCCCAAAAGAGACATTCATAAATGAATTTTAAGTAGTTATAAAACCCCTCAAGAAGACAGTTACCTGCTCCTGTACATCTTCATGTTCTGAGCTAAGCAACTTAATAAAAATGGGAACAGCTCCAGTTTCAATTACAACTTTGGTGTGTAAGAAAGTTCCAGATGCTATGTTTGTCAAAGCCCAAGCTGCTTCAAACTGTTGAGCAACACAAACACAATCATGTTAAACCACTCAGCAATAAAACTTAAAACCATGACATGAAGTTTGACATAGAAGTTCCAGAGGTTAATTTTCCAACTTTTTCTACTTTCCACTGAAATGCAATTACTATTATAGCACTCTCTATACAACAAAATACCTCATGTTGACAAAATCTCTATTTAATAAGAACCTTCAGCAACAGTAATATTTTTAGGTTTTGGCTTACAGAACTAAGAAAGATTTTGAATCACTATTAACAAGTACAAATACCTTTTGTTTACTCAATATTAAGCTAATTCTTCTAAAACAAATGTCCACGAGGCCTAAGTGCTATTGCCATGGGGGAGCAGACAGAACTAGTTACTCCTACCATTAATTAGATATTTCTCAAAAATTTTCTAAAAGGGTTTCAAACAAGCCTTTCAGTTTCCTGTAATTTTTTTTCCTAAGACTTCAGCTGAAAATTACTACAATATATTCAACACTTAATGAGACAGATTCTGCTCACACATCATTGCTGGTGATCTTAATATACCACTCTATATAAATCTTCTTGAACACTTTCTGCTTTCAACACCCAAGTTTTTGTCCAGCTGGATTCAAGTCACATTTTTAGCAGTAATACTGAAACATATGGCTTCAGTGGTGAAAAATAATCATATTTGGTAACCCCCACCAAGCAAAACAACATGTGCCTTCCAAAGCTTTTTTGGAAGGTTTCTCATCCCATTCAAAACCCCAAATCAGTACGAGCTGAACTCACTTGCAGAGTGTAATTTTCACTCCTCTCTAGAAATTTCACAAATCTCTGTACTACTCCTGGTTTTTGAATGACTTCATCTATAGGTGGATTAGGCTCTAGGGAATAAAAATAAACATATATGTGTAAAAAGACCAAATAAATTACTTTTTCAGTATGATAAAAACCACGAATACGATTTGTACATCTTACAATAATTTCATTCATCATTTTCTTTTCAAAAGGAGTTACAACTTTTCACTTGAGAAGACTGCAGGATCTTCCCTATTAAGTGGTACAATGTAGCAAACACCCTGTTACATATAATAACAGTAACACACACTATTATCCATTTGCACCGTAGTAACACATCACAAAACACTCTTCTTTCTACCGGTATCTCAGGTTGGTGGAAGAGCAATTATGGTTACCGGATACTATTTTAAAAGACCAAGCACACCTTTACCTAGCATGCTATACACATATCAGCATCACCTTAAGATTGCATGTTTTATAGTCCCAACAAAAACAAGTTACAACTCTTCTTTGCTAGCCATGTAATTTTTTCCCCTTGAGTATAGAGAACAGGAATGAGAGGCTGAACCACTGCAACAATTAAATATGTTAGTGCACAGTTAGTTACTGCTCTGGACACCTCAATCAAAAACATCCTTCTTTTTTACTTTGTCTGAAAGACTTAATGTAGAAATAATGAAGACTTCTGTACTTAGCCATTAGGTCAGAAGAGATTTGGCAGAGTTTCTTTATAAACAGAACTACAAGTTTCTGCAAGATCTATTTTAAAATAAAACATAACTAAAGGTTAACTGACTCTAAGTATAATTCATAATAGCACAGAAGGAAGCAAACAGAAGAAAACAGGCAACGTTTACCTACCTTTGGACAGCAATTTTCTGAATTTCTGAGTTGCTGTGAGTTGTTGATCAGGATCATCTGAAAAAATCATCTGGACCATATCTACCGTAATAACTTCTTCCTAAAAATGCAAGGAGGATTTCTTATAGTGTAGTACTATGTACACTAATAGATAACATTCTAAACACACTCTTAAGTATTTACCTCTGGAATAGGAACAGTAGAACTGACATCAGGATCCTGAATTGGGCTTTCTACCATGGATTCTTCATTTCCCGGGAGAGATACGTTTCGGCGTTTAAACAGCTGAACAAAGGAGAAATTTTTGGGAGACTAGCAGTTACCAAAGTGTGGGTACTGATGATATACATTTGAAGAAATGCTTTCACCAATCCCAGTCAAAAATTTCACCTACTCACCTTCCTATTCACCCATGCAAGGGGAATTCTATACGAAAGTTTTGATAACATAAAAAACTATGCTATCTGTATGTTGAGAAACTGCACAGCAACACTTCAGACAGCCATTTAAAACTAATTCTTACTAGTTAGAAAGATCCATAATTTTTTCCACATGGAAAAGAAGATACAGATCTTTTTGCTCTTAGTTTTTATCCCTTATAATTAGCATGCATTTTAAGCAAGAAATACTATTCTGCAAGCTACTTTCCCCTTTCTTAGTTTATAGGCTGAAATCATCCACATATAGGCAATATTTGTGTTTCAGCACACTGCATTCCTCCCTTCTACAGAAGACTACTAAGCAGCACCTGTATTTTATATCCAAATGAGGAAAGATTAAACCAGAAACATAATTTTCATATAGAAGAGAAAAAAATAGTGTAGCTTCAAGGTGAACTTCTGAACCATGCAATATTAAACATTCTGTATGTCCAAAAATCGCTTTATGATTCGCTGCACACACCGCCTATGCTCAGAATACATGCCAGCACTGTAGTATTTAATAAATTATATGCAATGAGTGCCTCTTCATTTTCTAGCATACAAGCAAAACATTTGCATTGACCTGTTCTCTGCTAGAAACCAAACCTAAATTTTTATATTTATTCTAGTACTATACTTACAACTAGTGTAAACAACAATTCTAAGAATACTGCATTTGTACCTTTAGAAAGAAATGACAGACTCTGTCCATTGTCTAAGATTTCACCTGTAAGCAGAATAATGAAACCACCTATAAATCCTGACAGTTTTGTCCTTCTAGGTGTATATCGACCTAGGTTTCTACTGTTCTACATGTCCAAAATTGCAGAACAACTCCATGTTTACATCCAGCTCTATTTCAACAGGAACCTAACCAAGGCATTCTCTCCCCTGTTCAACACACCTATGGGCTGGCTGTAATTCTGGACACAAAAAAACTACAGAATCCTGAACACAAATAAGGCTTAATTCCATTTAAACTCACAACGGAAGAAGAAACAACATTCCACTTTTGGAAGACCAGCCACTCTTTCTAGCACTCAATAAGGACACAGAAGCTCTTGGTTGAAAAGTATAAACTTGCTAAATAAAGTATAAACTGGTCTTTCTACCAGTCACAATTTCTTCTGGAGCACGAGCGGTCTCATCTCCCTGCATAAACTAATTCTCAGGTCAGGAAGAGCTGAAAAACACCAGTCCAACAAACTAAGATCAAGCAGAGCATAACATTAGTCTCATTACTACAACAGTCAGCATGGGAGAGGAAACACCCATTATTTTCATAATTTATCTAGGGAGCATTTACTACAAAATATGTAAACAAAACTTTCAGTAGCTTTGCTGAAACTGCTGCAGTGCAGTTACCCATTCACAGGTAAGTGCTCCAGTACCATACCACTTTTGACTCTTACCCCTCTGGCCCAAATAACTGAAATTCTTTTTCCATGCACCACTTTCCCAGTAAAAGGGTAAGCATTCCCACCTCAGAGCAGACTGTGGATCAGAGCCTGGGACACTCTCTGAGTTGTGGGAGACAAACTCACCAGCTTTAGACCAAACAGAAAAACAAACTACATTCCTTACCTTCCTGGCAAGAAACTACTAAACGTTTTGTGAAGAGGAACTATGTCAAGCTATTAAATAATACAATGTTCTATGTACTCTGATCACTAAAAATTCAGTGAGAACAACTGCAAATGTTTGTTCAGGGACACTAACTGGTAGCCACTTTATTAAGTTAGTGTAGAAGAGCTTTTAGGCAATTTGAAGCATGCTATCAAAGATGAAAATAATCCTCTCCCTTCACACAGAAAAATTTTGACCCCAACTCTAGCAGAGAATGCAAGGTTTCAAATTCTTACTGGAAATATGAGTGCTCTTTTGGTCTAGTCTCACATGTTTAAACCTAGACTACAGATTAAAGTTAAAAGCTAAAGCTCTCTCCTCTGTGTGCCCTAGTAACCTAAAAGGACTTCTGTTCATTTTTTTATGATCCTATTGAGAGGTGCCTGGTGCTTCCCACAATTGCAAAGAAAACAGACATTCAACCTGGCACTCCTGGATTCCAGTCCAGAGGATGAGTCTGCTCAAGTCCTTTCAGGCCCCTGAATATATAGCTCCACAGGCAGTGAATGGTGAACAGCTCACCAAGATGCTTACCTGCTCTTCTCTTTTCTGTTTCCGAAGCTGGATTCCTTCCTCCTCTCTTCTCCTGCGCATTTCTTGGGGATTAAGTGCATTGTTCTTGTAGCTTTTCATTCTGAAGTTATCTTTACCCGGGCTTGCCATGTTGTCTATTGAAAAAACACAAAATTACTCCAGAAGGCCAAACCTGAAATTTCTTGTACTATGAAAATATCTGCAGCAGCCACTATATATTCCTGCATCTATCTGCAATACCCAGTTTATCAAACAAAATCTTTTATGCAGAAATCATAGAAAACCTAGGCTTAGATAGGCATTTCCAAACTGCACATTAAACTACAGTCCATCTCGAGGATCAGATATAGCATTTAAGGGCATAAGCTACTGTAAAAAGAAACTATGCATATTACAAGCAAACTGAAAAGCAAAAAGCAAAGACATTACACTGCTAAATTTTGATTCTGTCAGCAAGCAAGCAAAGACATTTCCTCTCATAAAGATGACATTAAACGTATTAAGAATAAGGACAAATCCAAGAAGAAAACCTGCAGTAATTACCACTTCGTTTAATACCTTATGGCAGCGTTTCTTTAATTTCACTATTTCACAAACATAACAGAATCTAAGGGCTACACTTTTCCTTCTAAACTGTGTGCAGGAAAATAATTTAGGGGTCAGTAGCACCCAGAGAGGCATACTTTTTTTTCATTTTAAACTAACAAAATTATTGTCTCACTCCAATTACCAGTTAATGGATTTAGAAGATTAGAATCTGACTGTCATTTCAGGTATATCAGCTGTGGAAAGATAAAAGTGATAGTTCATGATTCTGTCACCAGAACGATCAAACGGAGTGGAAAAGGTTGTTAATAGCATGGTGTCTTTTTTTAAAGCTAGAACTGAAGCCTTCACCTGAGAAACAATTGTCAAAAACAAGACTCTACACAAACTATCACTCCTCTGGAATTCTTTTACAAGGAGAAAGCACGTAAACTACAGCTCCTGAGCTGTGCACAATTCTCTGGCAACTTCCATGCTGAGATAATTTTGTTGTTGTTGTTGTTGGTTTGGTTTTCGGTTTGGGTATTTTTTTTTTTTATCAACAGTACCAAGAACCACTAAGTAATAAACACAAGCCATGAGAGGAAGACAGACTGCAGACTTAGGCTTGACCTCAAGACAACACCGCAAGGACTCAGCAGCCTATTTCACCCAAGTATTTGCTTTGCAAGAACTACTGACATCTCTGCACAACAAGGCTAAGTGTGCCACTGTCTAAAGCAAATTTCTAGCAATAGGCATGTAACTTGATTTTCCCAACAATGCTACTGGATTATCTAGTCCTAGAACACCATCCCTTTCTTAATCGTTCATGCCTTGCTAATTTAGTTGTGCCAATGAAACTGTCAGGCCAAGAAATTGACTGAACAAGAGAAATACACGTTCAAAGTAACCCAGTTGCCAGCTCTGTGAGGAGTTACAAGGAAGGTCTCATAGAAAAGGTTCCTAAAAAGAAAAGCTGAGAAGTTTATAGTTTCAGTCCCCCCACAAGGCTTTTAACATAGACATCATAAGGGCAAGAAGACTGGCAGTCCCTGTTTTCACATCTTCTGCATCTAGATCCAAGCAAGCCTGCACTTCTGCGCTACGGAACTACACCCGTTTTAACATCAAATCCCTCCACCCACTACATCCTGAATTGCGCCCACTTGTTGTGAATAATCTAAGACCTATCACACTACTTTTTTTTCTTCTTCTTGTCACTAAACACGGCGCCTCGCTGTGCCTCCGCCCCCTCCGCGGCCGGACGCTGCCCGCAGGCTTCGCACCGGCTCAGCCCGCACGGACCGAGCGGTCCGAGACCGCCAGGACGGACTGACCTGTCAGCCCGAGAGGCCGGACACTCGCCCAGCCAGCCCGGCTACACGCAGCGAGGAGCGCTGCTCTCCATCCCCAGCAGAAGGGGCGGAAAGCCCTCTCCACCAGAAGCAAGGCAGAGAACGGGAGGATGGCAGGGCCCTCCTTCCAGAGGAAGCGGACACTCCGTCCCAGCCCGGACCGAGTGCCACGCGGGCGATGCCGCGCCGGACCCAGCGGCAGACCGGCCTGCACGGGCACCCCGCCCCACAGGCAGTGCAGCCTCTGCTACCCCTACCCGCCGGCTCTCGGCGGTTTTCTCTCCTTACCCATCGCGGCGGACACGCCCGGCGCCCGGCGCCGTCCAAATGCGAGATCGCCGCCCCGGAGCGCTCCGCGCCGCCGGCAGACACCGATGCAAGATGGCGGACACCTCCCCGCCGCGCGCCGCACCGGCCGAGGGGCGGGGC
>VWZS01003795.1:401774-446155 GCA_013397075.1 Rhabdornis inornatus
GCCGTTCCCAGCAGCCTCTGCGCGGCACGCGCCCGCCCCGGGCCGGGGAACGGTACTTCCCAGCGGGAAGCGCGCGGGAAGAGAAGAGAAGGGAGGGGAGGGGAAGGGAAGGGAAGGGAAGGGAAGGCAAGGCAAGGCGGTGAGGGAGTCCCTCGTCCGTATCCGCGGTGCCGCTGCTATGGTGCTGTGCGATGTGTGCGGGCAGGCGCTGCCCTCCGAGGCGGCGGCCAGGCGGTACCTGCAGCGCCCGTCCCTGGGCCGCCGCCAGCCCCGCTGCCCGCTCTGCGCTGCCGCGGGCTGCGACGAGCTGCGGCGGCACATGGGGACGGCCCACCCGGAGCCGGGCCCGCCGGGCTGCCGCCGCCCCGGGGCACCGCCCGAGTGCCCGTTCTGCGGGGAGGCGGCGGGGCGGGAGCTGGAGGAGCACGTCAGGGCGCGGCACGGGCACCTGCTGGGCGCCCCGGGCGCGGGTGAGCGGCGGCGGGGAGGGAGGGAGGGAAGGGGGGATCTCTCCGCCGGGATCGGGGGTTGCAGCGGAGAACCGGCAGGGAGATAAAGCTAGAGCAGAGAAAGTAGTTGTGTATTTAGATACTGTAGTTTATTTTTGGCGTGAGCAGAATTTTATTTTGACTACCTGGCCTAACGCTGGTAGTTATTTCAGAAACTTAAAGGTGGCATCTCTGCTAGTGGGTAATACCCTTAGAAGACCAGCATTTGTGGTGTAACAAGCCACATGTACCGACTAGATAAATGATGGTTAGGATGCAAAATGTGCCAGTGCAGTCAGTCGCACTGCATAATCTGTGATTAAAATGTTTTTCTTAACAAACACCCCCCCAAGAACACACCCACCCCACCTTCAGGTCGTAGCATTGAACAACGTTTTGCATCCATGTGTGCAAATAATGCAGAGCTTGAATAATCTGCTTGCCTGCATGCCAGTTTCTGCTTTAAAAAGAGTTGTATTAAGGTGTTTTGTTTTTTTGTGTATTTAACACATTCAGAAAACTGTATTTTGTGGTGTTACATTGCATGCTTCTGGTGAATTTATATAATTATACCACCAAGTTTTCCTCCAACCAGTGGTAAACATTTAGCTGGGACAAATGCCTTCCAGAAACTGCTAACACAGGATATCAATTCTTGTGTTTTGTGAACCGAGAAAGGTACAGATAAAATCTAGGGACTCGATGAGAGCAGTAAAGATGGAGTCAGGCACTTGTCTGTGGTTACCAGTGACAGAACAACAGGCAGTGGGCTCAAGTCAAGATATGAGGAATGCCGTTTAAATGCAAAAACACTTCTTTTTACTGTGAGAATGGTTAAACACTGGAATGTGTTCCTCTGGAGAGTTTGTGAAGGGAGTTTGTAAAGAGTCTATCTATACTTGGAATTACTCAAAAAATGAATGACTGGGAAAAACTGTGTCTAACTTTGCCTATTTCATGTGACTGTTCTACCAGGGACTAGATGATCTCCAGAAATCCTTTTGAACTTTCCCTGTACTATGTGGTACCCTAAATAATAATCCTAAAACTGCAGAAAGAAAATTTATTTGAGGAGATGCGGGAAGACCGACAAAATAAGAATGACAGCACTTTTTATTCTGTCAGCCCAACAACTGCTGTGTCATTACATGAATGTTAAATTTTTCAGTTAGCAGGACACATCTTCTTATTAATGGCTTGGTATTTCAGACTAAGCATTTCTTGATATAAATTTTATCATAGCAAAATTTGATCTGTAAGTTAAATGGGGCAAAACCTAATCAAAAGAAGGAAAATACATCTTAAAATTTTCGTATATTTAGATACAAATTTTTAAGTGGTGAAGAGAGTAACAGCTGTTTGGAATTTGCTGTTTGGAATTTGGAATTTCACTGGGGAGCTTCAGTGTCAAGACAAACTTCATTACCGTGTATTTGTCTTCGACTGTATATCAGGTAATGATTCTAGCCAAAAAGCCACAAGAATTGCATTAATCAAGAAACTGCATTTCTTTTTCAGACACAGGAAATGGTGAACAACTATATGAATGTCCTATGTGTAGTCTTACCTGTACAAACATTCAGATACTTGAGGAACATGTGGATTTACACTTAGAGGAACATAACTTTTCAGAAGGTATGTGAAAGGCTTGATAATACTTGAAAGTATATGCAAATATTTGCATGTTGTAGTGTAGAATCTCACATAAAATTTAAAATAAATATTTCTGTATTTAAAGGGAACTTGGTTGCATGTATAATGAAGTTAACATAGCTAAGGTCCTATCACTTGCCCAACTGCTCTACTTAATTACCATGCTAATAAAGAAATCTTCGTCTATGCATGGTAAGTAAATGAACTGCATGTTAGCCAAAAGAAAATCTTGGAGAAAAAAAATTAAAATACATTAAATTTTAAAATTTAAATTTTAGAATTTTAAATACTGCTGTTTAAAAGATAGCAGTATTATATGTTTGTTTTTCTAGCTCTATAGGAGGTTTACATAAGTGGAGTGTACAGTGGCATGTTCCACTGTGATGAGTTGAGAATTTATAGGCTAGGAAAACTTCATTTTTTTTCTCAATTCATTTCTGCAAATACTTTGCTGATTCATTGATCACAGCGTTAAAATAAAATATCTAAATTAATTTTATTTTATAACATGGCTAACAGAATCTTAAGAGATTCCCTATTCAGTTCTCTGATTGTAAATTTTTGTCACTTCTTTATGAGACTGCTAGCAATGGTCCCATATGCTAATAAGCTGTATTAAAGGAACTGTGACTTCTTGCTAACAGTGAAGTGAAACACAGTAAACAAAAGATGTCTTCTCAGTGGTACAGATACATGCATTACTTGCCAAGTAATTGCTCCAGTAACTGCATAAACTTTGTCCAAGTCAAGAGTCTGAGTCTTGGTAGACTGAATGCAGTCAGTCCTGTTCAGCGTTTGTTACTAGTAGCTCAAAAAAATGTGGGGTGCATCTCCTAAAATTAGTGCCCAATTGTGTTTACGTCTGTCTGCTTAGAAAGGAATCTCTTAAAAATTAAGCAAATGATCCCTCAAAGCATTGCTAACCTCCTGACTAAGTCCCCTCACTTTGGAATGTTGTTCTGGGGTAGGTGGAAACATTAGAGATCTAGAACTGGCTCAGCAACTCCAAACTGAAGAAGATGAATGGCAGAGATCAGAAGAAGAGAAGCGAGAGAGGGAAGAATTTAAAAAGCTGCAGGTACACTCTTTTTTCTAAATGGTAAATTTAAAACCAGTGTGCCTTTAGAGGCTGAGTATCTTGGAATTGTTATATCTTGGAATGGCCTTACCAGGTCAGATTGTGCAAGCCACACAATCTGTGTTGAGATCATGGTGCAGGGATGGGTTGGAAGCAAGTTCAGTCTCTTGGCAGTGCTGATCCCAGCAGAGTGCTGGACATGACAGCCTTGAGCTACTTGGCTTTACAGCTTTGAGCAGTGCTGGCTCAGGATGGGGCTGGCTGCTCCCTATGCTTGCTGTTCTGCTCTCCCAGCACACCTGCTGCCTGTGCTCCAGCCAGCTCTAGTGCTCTGCTTTGCAGTGCAGCCTGGAGCATATTCTCTGCCAGAGTGCCAAAGGCTTTGAGCATCCTGGCTTTCCTTTACTGGAATACTATCACCTGCTCAGGTCATGCTTCCCTCTGTCTCCCGTCTAACAGCCCTGGTAACTCACTTCCCTCTCTCGCTACCTTCTTGCCAGACAGCCTCTGTGCCAGTGGCTCTGCCAAGAGGGAGCAGAGGGATGTGTCTGCTCTTCCAGGTGTGGCTTTCCTAGTCCCTAGTAATTATGTTCAGGAATGAAGCTTGCTCTTCAGCTCTAAAATAATTGTAATTCTGGAGTTTTTATGTCTCACAATTTCTCAAAGTTACTGATAGTGATTTTGAGAAACTGCATGGACAAAAGATGAATTTTAAAAATGTGATTTAAATCATGCACATTCCATCCATAACAGAGACAGTATGGCTTGGATAATTCTGGTGGCTTCAAGCAGCAGTTTCTAAAGAATATGGAAAGAGAAGTTGATAGAGGAAGGATGCAGCCCTTTGAATATCATAAGAGAAAAGCTGACATGATGGAAAGTTTGGCTTCTGGTATAGATGATGGGAAAACGAAGACATCAGGTAAAGATTCTGAAATTATACAACTAAAATGGTACTTTCTATATCTTAGATTGTAGTGACCAAACCAGTCTTTAACAAAACATATAATTCATTGTTGGTTGTGTCCTAGTTCTAAGCATTATTTTCTAGATCAATCCAAATTGTTATAGTCCTAAAGTAATAAGGAAGTTAAATCTTGGTATATTTTTAATCTGTGTTCTAACTTGCAGGCTGTTTTTCTTTTTTTTGTTTTTTTTTTTTTTCCTGTGGAACTTGGAACCAAGTTGTCTGGTTAATGGCACAAATAAATGTATTGTATGTATCAGAAGATGTAAATGTCTTATTACAAGCTGATTGCCCTTGACTCTGTGCTTGTTTACTGCTTATTACTCATTAGTTCCTAATCCAGTGTAGCTGTTCAAATTCACAGCAGCTTTTTGTCTTGTGTTTCTGCTAATTGTTATATTGTGTAAGCTGGTTGCAGGTAAGCACAGTGTTCCCCTGATGACAAAGCCCAAGAGAGGACTGGGAGGAGTAGACATCTGCTTGATACATCTTTTAAACGTTTTATAGTTGGTGCAGAAACACAGGGTGGGTGGGTCTCTGTGTCCCTTTCAAAAGCCTCTCTTGTCTTTACTTTCCAAGACCACAATTCAAGGGATTTTGAGCCTATTGCAAATGGTTCTGACATATGAAATATCCACTTGGTTCTTGACAGGTAAAATAAGATTTCCTCTGTCAAACAGATTGCATGGAAATAACACATTTAAAATTTTTATTCTTGGTAATGATTTAGATTTCAGAGAAGTTCTTAGAAAATAATTTGTGGTGACCATGGAATAATTCTCTTCACAACAGCCTGGTGATAAAAGGGCTTTTAGGATTTACATATATGAATTGGAGAGAGCATTCCCAAGCATATTCTTTCATGTAACAAAGGAGAATTTGGAATACCCCGCAGGAGGATTATTTTAAAATATTTACAATGATTCTTAAGTTCTGTGCCGTTTCTGCCATTCGGGTTTTTTTTTTTTTTCCTTTCTTAGTTTCTCCTGGAAAAAGAAGTTGGGGGGACTAAAAGGTTTATGTAGTATGCATAAGTATTGCCAGGTTTTCAAGATGATGTTGTACTGGAGGTAGCAGGGACATAGTATTGGTGGCATACTTTTTCTATATCATTGCATTAGTTCCTTTGACTATCACAGTTTATAATTTTAAATTAAACAGTTTGGACTATAAAAATTATAGTCCAAACTGTTTAATTTAAAATAATCATTGTGTAGCATCAGTGAAAAAATATATTTAGTTTTGAAAGCTTCATAGTACATAATTTCATCAAAGTAAAGACCATTGAAATTAAATAGGGGCAATATCCACTGCTTTTGTTATTTGGGCTCTAAATGTAATGAAGTTTTAAAATAAATTGTGTTAATTTGTATCTGTTCCAAGTTGGGGAAGGAATCTTCTGGTTAATGTAGTAGTTCATTTTACAGATGAACTTCCTATTTTGTCTTTCTTTAGGAGTCATTGAAGCATTGTGCAAGTACTATCAGAATGAGAACAAAGATGTGAGGCGTGTGTGGCTTTCAGCGGGAGTAGATCACTTCCACTCATCTTTGGGCGACAGAGGCTGGGGTTGTGGTTACAGGAATTTCCAAATGCTCCTTTCCTCACTGTTGCGAAACAGTGTCTACAATGACTGCCTGAGAGGTATTAAACAAAATGCTGTTTGTTCCACGTACCTTGAATGACAACCTGCTGACTGATGGTTTGCCTTTTCATTTCTAGCAAGTCTTACAAGGTCAATGATACCTATTAAATGGTTGTTATACCACTGGAACTTACTGTGAAAGAGTCAGATGTGAATAGTGGCAAGAAATGATGTGGTTAAATTTTTACCTTTAGTTTTTTTGGTGCATCTTTGTAACACCAGCTGCCTGTTATAAAAGAAACTGAATATTTTAAATTAATAGACTATAAAAACAATTCAAAAGTCACTGTAACACCAATTCAAAAGCTTTTCTGTTCCAGATGCTACGCTAATTCCTAGTATCCCAAAGATTCAGTCCATGATTGAAGATGCCTGGAGAGAAGGTTTTGATCCTCATGGGGCATCTCACTTCAACAACAGGTTACATGATTCCAAAGCATGGATAGGAGCATGTGAGATTTATTCACTGTTAACCAGTCTCAGGATAAAGTAAATATTGCTTTTTGTTGTGGTTGTTATTTTTAACTGCTGATTTAAGTGCTGTACCTTTTAAAGGTTAAAATTCCCAACTGTGTGATAACAAAGCCACCTTAATGACTAAATTTAACCATATATAAACAGATCTGATTTAATGCAGCATGAAGCTGTAGAACTACTTACAGGAGGTATATAAACTGAATAACTTCTTAGATCATTGAGACTTGATGCAGAATTATGCACATATGCATAAATTTAAGCATTTATTGAAAACTTCATTTCTCTGAAAGTTTCTTCTCAAGAAGAATCTGAATTTCAGCTATTTTCTCTGGCTTTTAATTGGATTCTCTAGTGTACATGTATCGCTTACAAAAAAATGTAACATTAATTTTTGAAAGTTTCACAAGTTCTTGTTAGACTGAACAGAGTAGAGCACTTCTTTCTTATGTAATAAATTTTCCAGTTTGGGACAGTATATGTTTCGTTGCTTTGTAATTATGTGTCATCTACTTCTGTATTAAAAAATAAGAAAGTAGTAAGGACCCCTGGGTGCAGGAGGCAGGGACCCAGAGGTGAAAAAATTGTTTTAACAAGCAACCTGCTTGAAGTTTTATTGTTGTTTTCATTCTCAATGTTTTGTAGGTGCCAAATCATTGACTTTCACAAACCCACTGGCCCTATGGGTACACACCCTCGCTTGTTTGAGTGGATTTTGCATTACTATTCTAAAGATAATGAAGGTGGTGCAAAGGTGGCGTGTACTTCCAAACCACCTATCTACTTGCAACATCAAGGTCAGTGTCACAATATGCTGGTTTCTTACTATTCTCTCTCTTTATATGTACTGCAGTTCAGAGCAGCTTTTTTTAGTCTTTCTTCATTGAATTGAAGGCGTGGTTTTATTTCCTGTCATTTTCCTATTTAGTAAAAGCAACATTAAAGTTTGTATTTTTATTGGATGGAAGACCTGAATGTGATTGAGGTCTCAACTTTTTGACATATACTCTTGTAACTATCTTCTTAAGTTTCGAGTAATGCCTTCCTTGATCTGAAAATCAGTTGTATGTTACAAGGTAGTAAATGGGATTTATGTGTTTCTAAACTACTGAAACTCTTATTTTGATATTAGGTCATAGTCGTACTATTGTTGGAATAGAGGAGAAGAAGAACAAAAGCTTATGTTTGCTACTGTTTGACCCGGGATGTTCTTCCCAACAAATGCAGAAACTGCTGAAACAAAACTGTGATGGAACTGGTCTCAAACTTCTTCGGAAATTTGTCGGTAGCCTAAAAGAAAAGCAATACCAGATAGTGGCTGTAGATGGGGTGCTCTCTTTGGAAGAGAAAGCTGTAAGTATCTCAGAAAACAGTTTCTGTTTGTGAGAATTTAAGACCATCTGTATCTCTTCTTTGAATGCATATGCATATATGGTTGCGTGGTGGTTTTTTTGCATCTTTTTGCTTTCCTTGATCTTCTTCTCTCCTGCTTTCTGCTTATATAATCCCAGGATATCAAAATCAAAACCATTTTGCATATAAATGAATGCCATCTTGATGCAACTGACAACTTCTAGGTCTTGTATGAAGCTTTCAGCCATTTGTAGATGTAAATTAGGCTTTTTTAAATTTTTCATTTTCTTACAATATTTTCTCCTAAATAACTGACCATGAGCAGGTAAGAGTGCAAAATTACATTCAGAGGTTTGAGCTGTTGAAATTTTTACAAATCCTATCCATGTGTTTGACTTTGGGGCATTTTACCTTTTTTAAGACCTTAGAAGTTTTCAGCAGATTGGCAAATGTGGTTTTTGTTTCTTAAGCATAAATTGATTTTGAGGACCCATGTTCCGGTTCTGTGGTGTCTTGTCAGCACTGTTCAGCATGTTCAAGTTTCAGGGCACACTTTTATTTAAACTATGAAATAACTGGCAACTGAATCACTTGCTCAGCTCTATTTAATGTGTATGTTGAAATGAGATATTGTCTTAAGTGTTTTCTGGCCCTGAACGTGTCAGAAATATCAGTGAAACATGGCCATTTGCTCCTCCTACTGGAAAAAGCCTTAAAATTCAGGACATGGTGTAAAAAAAGTGTTTGGGATTTGGTGAGGATGGTGTTCCTTTAGTTTTTGTTTGCCACTTCTTTTTTCTACTTTTCAAAAATCCAATTTATATTTAAAAATATCAGTTGTTCAGAGTGTTATTTTGAAAGCTACAATTTAATTAAGATGAAATAAAACCCCTAACACTTGTTAAGATTACTAAACTACTAATTTGAAAGGAGCTCTTTAAAGTGCTGGTTTTGTTCATTAAAGTATTTTCTTTTCTTCTCTCCCCACCTATTTTTAGGCTCGCTGCCAGGCTTCTCAGGTCTTAACATCAGAGAAGATTCCTTAAAGGATACCTTTGTAACCTGCTTCTGGAACTTGCTGGGTGCAAAACAATAAACTTCTGGACCATGGACCCTAACTCAACAATTTTTAGACTTAAACTATGTCTCCATAAATGCTTGGGAGCTCTGGAGGAGCACAACACTGGAGTAAACCTGTAGTTTTTGTGTTCGGTCAAAACTGTGGCATCCTGATACAAATGTAGCTCTGAAGTATTGCGGTCCATGTCTTACTAGAAAGTGTGTTCTTAGTTGCTTGGAATTATCAACACCTACTGTCTGGTAGCAAATTAGGCACTGTTGTTAATGACCAGTGGATAAAGGTACTATGGAGCAACTTAATTGGAGTTCCTGATCGTGGTTTACCTCTGTAAATGTGATTTATGCTGCCACTGTGACCAGTCCTCTATTTCTTCACCATTCAGTCTGTTCCACCAGAGATTAGTTTACTAGTAAACTTTTCAATTAGGTGGCTTCTCTAGATGTATCACTTGAACACATGCACTTAGGAGGTGGATTAGTGTTGGCATTGGCTAAGAGGTCTAAGAAAGGTGTCCAAAATAGTGTGTGTGCTTTAGGTGCTGTGCAAGACAATCATTTGGGTTAGAGGAAGAAAATATTCCTTTTGTATCATGACTAAATAAAATTAATATATTTTTAAAAAGTGTTTATTCCATCTTCACTTCATCCTCTTAATTTCTATTTTTTGTGTGTTTTATAATGTATACCCCAAAAGGACACTGCCTTTTGACTAATGCCTCTGTTGTGCAGGGTTAATGCCATTTGAGACTGGAGCTGTCTGCTGAAACAGGTATCTTGGGTGTTTGAGGAACTTACTGTACCTAGGATCTGCTGTTCTGGCTGAATGTAAGAGCCCTGCCCCTCCAGGAGGGGAGCAAGTAGCACAGGCTCTTTTTCGCTTTACTAGCTGTATCATGCATCCACTTACTATATCTGGAGTCTAGATACATCCCTTTCCTTTAGACTCCCTTACACCTAAATACACGTGTAAGAGCCTTACCAGTAACCTCTTTCTCTCGTGTTTCATGTGCTCTGGCAATAAGAACTTGTCATTTTTGGAAGCAGTGAAATGTACAAGTATTTGGAAGCAGTAAATGTACAGATACTACAGTCCATAAATCACTGATTTTTCTGAAATATGCATGAAATGAAAAAAATCAGTTACGAAAATACATTCATTTCAATAGGCCTAGAAGTGTGAAAGGTTTAAATATTTGGACACTAGAGGGGCTTAGACTAAGGCAGAAAGTTCCTGGGAACTGGGGAACTATCAGGTCCTTTATTAGCCCTGGTCTGTGAGGGAGGTGTCAAAACAGAAGGAAGGAAAGGAGAGATGCCAATAATGCACTCGTAATTTGGATGCAAAATCCTAGACTGAGATTTTACCCACAGCATCTGGTCAAGGTGCAGTGTTGCAACTCACTACTGCCTCCATGCACTACAGTGCACTCAGGCAGTTAAGAACAATATGCAAGACAGGTTCTCAGCACCAGGATTTTAAATTACTGTAATTCTGTCTAAGTTTACAAATGGGATTTTATTCAACTAATAAGAATTCGTTTTCAATCTAATCCAAAATATCCCAGCTAAACTTTTTCCAGCAAAAAACCCTTCTCTGTTCACTTCAGCAAACTAACACACACATAACCAAGCTTCCTCTCAGTCAAATTCCCTTTTTATTTCAGAGATGTTAATTGCTAATAAAGCTAAACAAATCTGCAGTTCAGACTGAGTCACTAAAACTTCTTCCAAAGACCTGGAGGAACAGACTTTATGCAATTTTTTTGTCACTTCAACCCTTATTATTTCCTCCGCTTTGAAATATAACAGCAAAAACACATTTTCACATTTTAACTTGTTTTACATAATTTTAACATTTTTAAGCTATACATTCTCTGCATGAAAACCAATAAATATGTTAGTGTGAAAACAAACTAGAAAATTTCATTATTCTAGAAATATAATTCATGAGAAACTTCCTTTAATATGTAGATGACTTATTATAGATCCACTTGGAAAATTTTCTGATTACCACATTTGCGTGGACTACACAGGATTCTTGGATAGGTACAAATTTAGAGAGCTCCAAATCACTCCTTTTATGAAAAAAACACCAGTTTTAAACTACATAGCTGAAAATGGAAAGTAGCCTTAGGAATTAAATAGGGTTTTATGCAGCTGAGTTGAGACATATCAGAAATACATTAAGTTCAGTGCTGAAGAGCATTTTAAAGCATTGTAGCAATTACATGTAGTAACTAAGAAGATTTCAATTGAACTGTATCTTTGGAAAAGACAAGATTTAATATCACATTAGCTCACAATTTTTTTAATGTATCTGGTAACTGTTGGAGCGCAGATCCTCCTTATTGCTTTGAAACATAAAACATTATCATTGAGACCTAGATGCTTATCTAGATTTCTTAATAGTCAAAATTAAAAAGATCAAAGGGACGACAGTAGGAACAAAGGCACATGGTTAATTTATAAAAGTATTTACAGGGTACTTGAACACTTATTTCTATGCACTAGAAATTCATTCACCTTGAACAGAGAAAAGGAAAAAAAACAGGTTAAAGGAGGTCATCCTAAACAGATGTTCTTGAGTGACATGAGCAGAGAATCTTATAACCATTAAATTAATTCCATAGTTAAACTTCTCATCTTGAATATGGAATTTTCAAATACTAAAATTCATAAATTTATTATTCCTCTAAGCAATGTGATACTTTAGTGCAACCTTCTTCAAAGACTGAAGCTGGCACAGTTAAGGCAGTCTACTAACAGTGTTTAAAATTCAGCACACAGTGTTTAATCATTGAGGTGCCTGTCCCTCTATTTGGAAAGCTGTCTTTTGACACCATCATTCTTCTAGAGCTGCAGTTTCAAACACAGCATGTTTAAACACTGCAGTTCTTGCAGTATTTGGGCTTTTTGGAGGTGGTAAGGGAGGAGTCTAACAGCTGTTAGCTCCAGAAACAACTATGAAGGATGGGCAGAATCCCCAAGTTGATGTGTAGCTTTACTGCATTCTTTACTGCTAACCTTCACAGGCTGCCAACACAGTGCTTCTAAAACTACACTAGTTACATTCAAACCTACAGAGCATTCTATAAACCCTGCTGCTGTAATGTGCACTCCACTCATAGTGTTTCGATACAGTCTGCTGCCAAAAGCAAACTATCTTCATAAGGTGGGTTTTGATTTTTCATTGAAGTTCATTGATGCACACATTCAAAAAAACCGAAACTCCCTGAACACATCAACCAAACTTCAAGAGGATTTCACATTCTCATTTTTTCCCCTACTGACCTGAACTTGCCATTTTGAAAACAGTATTCATAACTATGGCAAAAAATGTCACTCTAATTGTATGGAAATGATTTTCACTAGACTTTAATAAGGCTATACAACAAAGGTGACTAGTGCTGTCTATCTGCAGCTGACAAATTGGGGCACCAGAACTGACTTGAATTATAAAAAAATTCCACAGGAGGAAGAAACAAAAAAAAAAAACAAAAACTGCATAGTATGTGATCCCTTTTATTCACCAAAGCTGCCCATGTTTATCCCAGGTGGAAGACAGAACAGCTGCTCAGCATTCAGATGCAGGTGTGTTTAGTGCTTGCTGTAACACCTTTCTATCTTGCAAGTTGCCACATCTCTTCAAAGGACAATTACAGAAGTAGGGAGGAAAAAAATTAGAGAAAATAAAAAAGCATTTTCAGACAGACCAGTATTTCTCAAACTTTTCATTTGAAATATTAAAGCAAATTTATTCATAGTGAAAGTCATCAGAAGACCATTCTCCTGGATTTAAAATATGTTGGTTTTTTTTCTTTGGAAAAAAAATTTAAAAAAAAGAAAGACAATAAACATTACTAAAACCACAGATGCTGTGGCTTTCCTGCCTGCCCCTCTCTCCTTACATAATGTCCATACTGATGACAGAATCAGTTCAAATAAGTCTAATCACTATCTATATTAACAGGGTTGTAGTCAGGGTCATCCTCTTCATCATCCAACTCTAAATCATCCATTTCTTGGAATAAAGATTCGTCAACCTCCACATTGTTTCCAGCTGTAAGGAATAGAAAGATACCTTATTTTCATGCAACAAGGAAAACATTAACAACAATAAAACATCCAAGATTTTTTCATATTAGTTCTTCAATGTAGTTAGCTGCTAACTTACTTGGCTTTTTATACATCAAATAGATACTGAAAAGTAAATGCCACATTTTATCTTTTTACAGCTGAAGTTTTTTTTCCACTTTGTATCAAAACCCAGTCAAGAGAAATGTCATGCAGAACCTCAGAATTCATTTGGAGCATGAAATTAACATTTACATTTGCCAGAAGCAGAGATTCTTTCTCCCCAGGACAGCCAAAGCAGGAGCTCAGGACCTCATAGCTGGAATAATTACTACTATCCTAGTGAGATAAATGCATAGGGTTCATAAAGAATTCCTTACGCACCATATACTGACATACATACATTTCCTTTAAGATTTAAATTTTATAAGCAAGGTGAAGCTTTGGCTACTTTCACATTTTCTCCTGAAAGAGATGCTGCTAACCTCAGGAAAAAATTCGAGGACTGCTGTTTTATTTTTATGTATCAACAGTGACATCTTCTGGTCACCAAATAAAGTTTCTATTATTTCACTGGACATGAAGGCACCTATTAAGATAATGCCATTATCCTCTGAAAATCAGAAGTATATGCTACTGTAACATTAAAGCAGACTTAGTAATCTGTTGCATCTATGATAGAATGCAAGTAAAAATAAGAATTGGAGTTTTTAATCACCAGTAGCAACAGGATTACAAATTAATGCATTAATCCCAAATCATCCGGGCACAGAGCCCAGTCTGTTCCTCCCTTGAGGCAGCTAAATATGCCATCAACAAATCACCTTCACTTTAGGTATTCTGTAGGAAGACAAGATTAAATTATTCGCCATAAAAGAAACTAAACTTCCCCATTACTACCATTTCAAGTTTAGTATATATTAAAGAACTGTCTTACCTCAAAACTCAGGTATTTTAAACTAGGATACTAAAAAGCAGTACAGCAAATCAAATAGATATGTTACTGTGAGTATATATGCTTTATCTCCAACTGGTTTTCTAAGTTTAGTATTTTTCTGGAACAGGTTTACAGAATTTTCATCTGGCACTAGGCCAGCATTTTAAGTAAGATAACAGGCACATCTGCAGAAACCATGAAAAAGAACTGGGTTGCACTGAAGCAAATAACATTCATTTCAACCTGCAAGATGTTTACTATTGGTGTTGAAGTTCAGAGAAAAGGTGACAAAAATTCAAGACCTGTGCTTGAAATCAGGAGTTAGAAGGCTGGCTATCAGAAAAAAAATATCAGGGTTGAGTTGGGGTTTTTATTTTGTTTTTGCTTTCCTTTTTTTTTGGTTTTGCTGCTAGTCTAATCATTTAAATAGAAGCAATGTAAATAAGATCAACTCAACTACAAGGCTGCAAATAAATACACTTTATCATCTTGAAAAGGTTTTGGTTTTGAGAAAAGTTAAAGTACTCTGCAAAGCAGTACTTTTCAGAAAGTTCTTCCAATGTAAAAGTGATTCTGATGTTAAGTCAGACATAAGATGTTAAGTCAGAAATATAACAGATTTTGCTTAGGAATTTTGACCTATTTTAAGCCACTGCCTTTCAGCTGTGGAATCAAATAGAAATTTACCTTCCTCCAAGAACTGGATGTCAGAGGTGTCAAGGTTGTGATCCATTTCAAACAGCTGTTTACCTAGAAATAAAATAAAACCCAATATATAATTAAGTACAGTTCTGAAGCAACTATCAAGCTGAGGCAACAATGGTCAGCATATGTATTTTAGTTTTTTCAAATCAAGCATTTCTAAAAGTCTTTTGTGTTTTTAACTGCTTATTTCTGTAAGCTCCCCATTCTGGGGTTTTTTTTAATTAATCCAGGATTCATCCAAGCTTCTTCCTCTTACACGTGAAATGGGTCACTGTAATGTTATTAAGACTTTAATAATGGGAGGGCAGAAAAATTTACACCCCACACCCTGTGTTCAGTCCTTATTGCTTTAGTCTTCATCTTGCATTCCATAAGAAATCCTCTGTGGGAACTGGGAAGGAAATCAGCTGACTCATCCACTTTTTTTCATATATTCTTCCATTTAAAAAGCAACTTGGATCTACACAAAACACCAGCACCTACACACACACAGCTCTGAAGGCAACATCACAGAAGAGTGAAGCATTTCTGACTGAGAGGGACAGGAAGAAAAAGCTCAGGACTCTTTCCACATAAATCACCTGTCTTCCATCTACATTGCTCATAGAAGCTTCCACATACAAGACTGGTTGGTGTCCATGCTAATATCGGAATTACACTAATGACATCTAAGAATAAGCCTGGTTTTGGTTTTGCAAAGGGAAGCTTCTATAAATTACATTTGTATAGAGGAAAACAGACACCACATACTAACAATACTTTAAAGAACAGAAAACTAGAAGCCTGATTTCTGTTATCTCAACTTTGCAGATTCCGAAATGCATATCCTTCAGAGAGGAATCAAGTGTGTCCCCTTTTTATGAAAAAGTGTGTACAGCTTTTTATGAAACTTAATACCATTAAAATTTCCATCTCTGTCAAATTTCATCAAAGCTAGCCAGAAGTAAGGAGAAAACAGAAAAGTGATACAGCATGACCCACATTGGTTATGTTTTTTCAGGTAATCAGCTCAAAAGTAGATCCAGCAAAAGCCAAGCCATGCAGACTATGGAGCAGGATGCTTATCATCTGTGTAAAAATCACTTTTAGACTTGTCATTATAGGCTGGTACCATTGCAGAATTTTCACAACCAGTATTAAAACATACCACTTAGCTTATTTTTGCCCGCCTGTTCTTCTTCTTTCATTTTCTTCCTTTTTATTTCCAGAAGCTCTGCATCAAACTTGGCTTTCCAATTAAGGAAATTCTCAATGGTAACAGGAGTGCCATGAAAACGTTGCTGGAAGAATAGAAAACAAGGCTGCAAACACAACTTGCAAAGCTACAGGTGAAGATAAGCATTCTTTTAAGTATTTAAATTACAACACTCCAGAAAAACAGCTTGCTGTGAAGTATTTTGAGAAATTAATCCTAATCCTGAGAATATATAAAGAACACATTCTTGTGGTTTTTGTCATGGGACTCTCCCCTCAGAGAACTACACTGAGGTGAAATAGAATGAGGTTCTTCTCATGGAAGATCCCTGCATACTCCTTTTGAACCTAGAGTGCCATAGTTCACAACTCCCCACTACTACAGGTTATTTATAAGTAGGCAGAAGGGTTGATAAGAAGGTACTTCTTATCAACCCTTAAGTGCAATCTACACTTAAATATTTCCCATTAAAACACATTAATCCTTTTATATTGCTGAAACAGAAAAAAAAAAATCTTTTTTTCTCAGATATTTCTTCACCAATTTTCAGCAATATGGAACCTTCCAAGCCCAACATCCTCCAGCTATTTCTCAGGAAGTGAGTGAAGACTCGTTAGTTGGATTTATCACAGCACAATCCATGAATGGTAAAACTATTCCGCAGGAGGGCAAACCAGTCTTGAAGACTGGTCCCACTGCTTCTACCCTATCCACTCAGTCTACCAAGGAAGACAGCCTTCCTCAGACCATGAACTCCACGTGCAGCATGACATATTCTAGCCTTTTGTGCTCCCCATTCCTTCTTGCTCCTGCTTCTTCCAGCAAAAAACTGTCTACAGCAAATCTGATTTCATTTGGGAAAAATCCCTGCCTTAGGAAGTAGAAGGGACTAGAAGGGACTGTGAACATGCAGTTAGACTAAAAAGACTGCTTAAGAAAAAAGGGGAAAAAAGATCACTTAAGTTCATTAAACAATCTTCTTAAGTTTCAATTAAATCATCTTTAGGATAGCTGCTCCTTTCCCACTGCAAATAACTGCTCCTGCATCAAAATAATGCATTTTAAAGAAGATGGAAGTCTTTTTCATTGAAAACATTATTTTACATACTTTCTCCTCTTCTTCTGCTTCTCTTTCTTTCTGTTTCTTCTCTTCTTCTCTTCGTGTTTTTATTTGATCCACTATTTCATTTAATTTCTCCTGTACTGCTGAGACTAGAGTGAAGATCATTACCATTCCTAAATTTTCTTCTGCCTACAACACAAAGAAGGCAACTTCAAAGAGAAGAACCTGAATGCATAAATATGCTTATAGAAAGCAGGATGTTGTGCAAATGCAGAGGGCACATTCTGCACCAGTCTCAAAAGCTCGCTGTAAAATTCAAATTCAACTGGCCAGTTAATCCAGTTAGTTATCTCCAAATGGGTATGCAGCAAAACACAAAGATGAATGTCTGTGTTCGGGTTATTAACACATTATAGACATCTTCTGAAAGGTTTTCTCATCAATAAAACAAAACCTACAGTAGAAATACAATTTTAAAATCTGAATATCATAAATTATAAGAGACAAGTCACTCAGAACCTTTCTTCTCCTAGAACAGTTTATTCCTTAATTCTATTACATGCTCCTCTGAAGTGAGACAGTTTCTCAGGAAAACCAAAAAACATAAGCTGATGGAAGGAATGGAAAAAACGCCCACTAAACGTATTATGGCAATTTTAAGGCAGTGAGTGCTTGTCAGAAATTCCTGAAACCAAAGAAATGCTTCTTTCTTTCCTTCACAATGCACTCTCACTGATCCCAAAGCTTGATGAGACCCACCCCACCCCCAGTCGTGTTATCAAAAAGAATCAAGAATCAATTTTTTTAATATTTCCAAATGAAACTGAGGTGGCTTATTTTCACAAATACTAGATAGATCGATAGATAGATAGATAGACAGATAGATAGACACACACATACATAAACAAATGCACCTTAAGCTAGAAGTGGAAAAGAGGGAAAGCCCTAGTGCACTTCCATTTCATTATTCTACATTATTGCACACACTGAATTAGCCTTGTATCTTACCTCAGTGATGCCATTCAAACTCAAACCTCAAAGTAAGCCCCTATAGTATGGAACAGGTTTCAAATCAGTAGCAGATACCTCTGGAAACAACTTATGAGACAGTAATTCCAGCCAAAATGTGAAGTGCTATCAAGGTGTACCAAGATATTCCATTTTCCTTACCTGCTGCTCTAGCAGTTTTATTATGTCCGTGACATCATTATCATCAAGATTCTCCTGCGAGACGATTTCATATAGTGGAGTTTCATCAGGGTATTTTTCTCTATAGGTAAATTTAAGGGTTGTTTGGACAGCTAGGAGATAAAAGAAACACATATTCTTATGGTGGTAACTCTGTATAACTTTAATTGTGTGTTTTCCTACTGCATTAACAGCCTCAAGATTATAGAATATAAAATATTCTTGCCTTTAAGGAACAGTCTTCTTACACAGATGTTAAACCAATATGAACAGGTTTAAACATAACCCAAGAGTTTAAAGAAATTAAGATGGTAAAGTTTACACTTCCACAAACTCACAAACTATTACAACCTCATGTCTGAAAGGTCTTTAGGAAGCCTGAAAAACCTCCTGTGGTATGACAGGTACTAGAGCAGTAATCTCCCTCATATTCTACACAGAGCTGGAAAACAGCAAGAGCTGTAATAATAGAACTACAGGGAATCTCAGCATATGAACACTTCGGATTCTGTATGCCTGGTTGAAGTATCAACCTGTGCTGGGTTCCAGGGCTCCACACTGAGGACAAGCACACTATGGCCAGTCGAAGCTATTAAGCAGAGAACTGCCTAAGAAAAATGCATTCAATCTGAAGCTGCCTGGAGCCAGGGTAACATGGAAACAAGGCAAAAGAGAATCAAGTTCCTTTTTCAAATCCTCCCAGAATACCACGGAGAAGCCTTCCTTTAGTTCCCAGACTCACAGTTCTTGGCAGCACAGCCGTCTCTTCAACACAGACACCTGCTCTACGGAGGATAGAAGCATATACTTCTGTTATAGTACCCAGAATAGCAGCTTTCAAACTTGCTTGGAGTAAGGCTTGCTTACAACATGCCCACACAATTGCTGGTACTTAACAAACACACAGGGACTGGGAACCTCCAGCCCTCTGCTCTAGAACTGTTCCTTAAGGGCTTCACATTCACAGCACACAGGCTCAACTCTCCCACGTAGCTGGCACACACGGAACTGGCAGAAAAAAAACCCCTCACAACATGTCTGTAAGCCACTGCAAGGACAGTGACAACCCATACTCTTTATACTTTCTGAAGTTATGCTACAAAGCCTTTGAGATTCAGCACAAAGCAGTCCTACAGTGAAAGCATAGCGTTTCTGCAAATTAAACAACCATCACCCAAATCCTTGAACTATATTTGCCAAGGAATGTTTGCTGTATCAGGCCCCTACAAGGATCTAAGTGGAGGTATAGATAGCTGTTGGTGATAGAATTAGATTTAAACAAATACAGGAGAAGTTTCTGATTAAGACATGATCAACTTACTTTCATCATTTTCTCCAGCTTCAGATGTCACAGTGATTGTGAAAGTTGTGGGCTTTTCTGACAATACTGTTCAAAGGAAAAAAGCAAGAGTCAGGGAGGGTCCTTGAATCAATTACTTCTTCACATCACTAAAATGGAACTTCTCAAGGACTCATGAAGAAAGTAAGCCCTTGATACAGTGTTAAGGGCCTTTTTAACTTATTAATGTAATACTTTTCAATTAACACCTGTGTTCCATATAATGTGATGCCTGGAGTGCTCTTTGAATGAGACCATACATCATCAAACAATACCAAAGGGTTTCATTTTTTGAAAACTCTCTCTTCTGGAAGTTTCACTGTTCCAGAAAGTGCAAATTAAATCTGGTAATTCTGGTAATGCACTGACTGTGTGCAGAAAGCTACCAAAGCTATTTTGCTTTACTGCACCAAATGTGTCTGATGAGCATCCAGTGCACTCTTGACCCTGAACTATATTTACAGTATGCCTAGACCTATATTTAAAACAGCTGATTGCAAAAAATGCTACTAACCAAGCAACGTACTAGAATGAAAGTGTGTGAATCAGGCACTAGAAGAAGGACAGCACAACATAGCTGTGACCTGTGTCTCACAGGCTAAAAACCTCATTGCACAACTGTGGGTTGCAGACCACATCCTCATGTAAGGACCGCTCTGCTTCACTGTTATAACCTATGCCCACATTAGTGTACATGATCTCAAAGTATCAACTGAATTTTGCCTAATTGCTAATGTACTACTACAATCTTTATTCTCCTCTCTTCTCTTGGGCATAAAAGTGTTACATGAGTGAATAATAACTCTGAGTAAGCATCAGAGTAGAGGCTGGATGAAAGAATATAACTTCCATATCAGTATCAGATAACCAGCATCCCAGCTACCAGAGATCAATTCATATACCTTTAAATAATCTTTCACATAAAACTGAAGACCTGGAAAGATTTTCAGATTGAAGCAATAGGCAACTGTACTAGGCAAATGTTTGTGTGGTGAAGTTACTGCCAAGTAAGATGCCGTAGAACTCTAGGCAGAGTAGGTCCTGTGCAAGAAGGGAATAGAAAATGCCCCGATTCTTCCACTGTTAATATTCTTTGGATACAGAACGCCAAAAATCATGTTGGATTAGCCGGCATGACAGACAGTCTTGATTATTTGATGGTATATTGAAAATCCTGAAAAACTGATGAACCAATGTATCCACAACATGAAAGTTTTAGCAATATAACATGCTGCACCAGGGAGTTAAAGCTTGCCCTTTTTTCACCCGCAATGGAGTAAGGCAGGTAGTGGCAATACATTCACGGAGAAAACGGCACCTTTAAGCACCCCAAAACATCCTATGCCCCACGATCGCGACAAGCTTGCTCCCGGAAAGGAAAACCGGTCGGCACACAAACGAATTCCGCGATTCCCACCTAGGGCCGCATTTTCTGAAAGGCTTCTCCGAAGAGCATCCTTCCAGCACAGGGGACAGGGCTGCCCACGCCAGGCTGGCTGCTGTGCCACGGCGCTAAACACGGCAGGGGCAGCACCCACGGACCGGGCCACAGGGGCCACCAGACGCTTTGCTTTTCCCGGCCAGGGAAAGCGAACCAACATGCTGAGCACCCACCGAAGCGGCGCGGCTCGAACCCGAGCGGGACCCGCGGCAGCCCCGCCGCGGCCTCCCGCTCCTGCCCCCCCGCACGCCGGCTGCGAGCGCGGCCCCGCACCCGTGAACGAGTCCGGGTAGATGGACTCCAGCGCCTCCAGCTCGTTGCGCTGCTCCTCGCTGTAATCGGTCATCGTGGCCCGCCGCCCACGGCCATGGGCCGCCCGCACCCAGACGCCGCCGCCGCCGCCACCCCCGCCCGCGCCTGCGTTGTCCCGGCCCCGGCCCGGCCCTTCCTAGCATGCCTCGCGCTCGCGATAGGCGGGGATGGCGCGCTGGGCTGGGCCGGGCTTGGCTGGGCTTGGCTGCTCCCCCCCGGGCAGTTCAGGGCTTTGCTCTTGGGGGGACGGACAGACAGACGAGTGAGGGAGGTGGTGTCGCTGCCGTAGCTGGAGGCCGCGGACGGGGAGCCGGTCTGGCTGGTCCCTGGCCGCCTTCCCAATTGCGGTGCCCGCTGCTCTCTCAGTTCCAGCCCTCGCTGCCTGGCGCTCAGCTCCGGAGCGTACCTGGCGTGCAGCAGGGATCCTGCTGGCATCGCCCGCGCTGCTTCCCTGCCCCTCCCGGGAGGGCGGCCTTGGCAGAGCTGGGCTCCGCAATCCCTGTCTTACACAGACGAGTGATGGTATGGTTCACTCTTGGACGTTCTTCCCTTGAAAGTTTACAGGGATCAGCAAACTGAAGGGGATTCAAACCCCTAGATGAATAGCTCTAGGTGAATGCCATTTCTGCCAGAAAGTGGAAGTTTATCTGATGCAGCTGGTGATCCACAGCTGAAAGTTAAACAGCAGCTGCAGACTTCCCAGGAAACGTTCACCCTTATTTCAGGAGTCCCATTACATACCTCAGCAGCATCACCATGATGTACGTGCGGAACAGTAGGCGCCAAGGCTAACGATATTGGGAGCTGCCATGCTTTGGGGTTACCTGCCTGGATGAATTTAAGACTATCCAGGGTTAAACATCAGCAGACCCTGCTGGGTGCGTGGTACCCAGAGTAGTTTTAAGGTGCATCACGTTCCTGGCCCCGTGGCTGGCAATTTTCCCACAGATACATTTTATAAGCCCAGGGTTTCCAGAAAACTTTTACTATGGACGTAAGGAGAATAATTTTCAAGTGAGCAAACTGGAATTCTTAGTGGATTCTTGGGTAAGATGACTCATTTTAGCAGGCACAGTTTGACTGTTCAACTGTACCAACTCATAGATTTGTCTGTAATCATGAATTAATTTGAAAGCTGTGCCTTCACTATTAATCCATGACATGCTTCAAACAGCCGAGAAGTAAAGGGAAATACATCAAATCACTTAAAATACTACAGCTGTTGTACTATGGATTAATATATGCTAACAGGGTGAGAGTCTGTTAGTATATTGGCAGGCTGACGTCACAGTGACAGGTAGTGTTTCCACTCAGTATTTTAAATTACATACTATTACGAAAAATGCAGGGCAAATAGTAATCGGGACAAAATCAGAAACCATGAACCCTAATTTAAAAATTAAGTGAGCAAGAAATAAAAATAATTTTAGAGCTTACTCTTAACAGCAAATATTGCATCATTTTATAGTAGTACTGTAAAACAATAGGAGTGGAAAAAATTCAGCATATGGGTTTTCTATCAAAACCTTCAGATACACAAATCAGTTGCATGTGTTCCAGATTACAGTGTTTCGTCTTAAATAAAAAACCACAAATACTTTAACAATTAAATCAGAAGTTGTGTTTACTACCAGAGGTACTTTGTTTCCTAAGGAGTTCACATAAACAGTTTAGTTGCATTACTTTTTATTAGGTTTGCATGGCCAGATTTTTGTGGCAGGGGCACTACAGAGATGCTCCTGTGAGAAGCTGCCAGAAGCTCCCCCCCGTGTCCAATGGAGCCGATGTCAGCCAGCTCCAGGATGAACCCACCACTGACCAAGGCACCATCATCTGGCACAGCAGATTTAAGAAGGGAGGAAAAGACCCTGAGCAACAGAAAGTGCAGCCAGAGAGAAGGGTGAGAGGAACCCCTCTGCAGACACCGAGCTCAGTGAGGAAGGAGGGGAAGTAGGTGCTGCAGCAGAGATTCCCCTGCAACCCATGGTGAGGCAGTGGGGCCCACACTGCAACAAGTTTGCTGGCAGGATTTGTGACCCCACAGGAGACCTACCCTGGAACAGGTGGTTCCATGGAAGGGACCCACACTGGAGCAGTTCACGAAGAACTGCAGCTTGTGTAAAGGATCCACACTGGAGAGGTCAGTGGAGGAGTCTCCTGGGAGGAAGTACCCCATGCTGGAGCAGGGGGAAAGTGTGAGGAGCCCTCCCTGCAAGGAGCAGCAGAGACAATACATGATGAACTGACTGCAGGCCCCATTCACTCACACCCTCTGCACCACTGGAGGGGAGGAGGTAGAAAATTTGTGAGTGGAACTGAGCCTAGGAAGAAGGAATGTGGTGAGGAAAGGCACTTTAAGATCTTGGTTTAGTTCTCAATATCCCACTCTGATTTCATTGGTAATAAAATAAACTAATTTCTCCAAGTGGAATCTGTTTTGCTCTTGACAGTAATTGCTGAGTGGTCTCTCCTTGTCCTTATCTCAACCCATGAGCCTTTCCTTATATTCTCTCTCCCCTATCCAGATGAGGAGGGGAGTGACACAGCAGTTCTGACTCCTGCATTTTCTAGTAAAGTATACTAAATAATTAGATTTTTCCACTTCAAGCCCCTGGGATCATTTATTAATAGCAGAGAGCATTGTATAGGGTAGCATATGGCTTTTGAGTCCACCTGTACATGTGTACATGGCAAGGCAATACAGGAAGCATTAAAAAAATTAAAGCATGCATTTTCCTCCCCGTTAGAAACATCTGCACAGAGGGTTAGCGATGAGATGAGTAATATCACATCATACCAAACTGACTTAACACAAAAACATCATAAAGCCTTCTTTCACAAAATTCAATAGTTTTTAATCACAGTAATATTCATGGGCCCAGTATATGTATAAATTACAAGTTTACAAAGGCAAAACAGAGACTGAGATTTTTCCCATCCTCATTTACTATTTGTACAGTAGGCAAGCACACAAACACCTTGGAGAGTTTGAAGTATTTCCAAATAGGAGACTGACCTCGCTATTGCTTTCAGCCAGAACACATTCCAAGTTAGCCATATGTCAAGTGTTTGTTCATACACCTGCTATGTATTACACACCTCCATCATGTGCCTCAGCGGGGATTTTATCTTCTTATCAGAATTATCAGTATTGAAAGCTCTCTCATCATTGTATCTAAACTCGACCTTTGATGATAAAACTTCCCCATACATTTCCTACATGCTACTGTAGCCCCAGACTTAACCACTAGTTAGTTCAGTGCAGATTACTTTCTGTAATACAAGAAAAATAGTGGGTGAGGAGAAATAAGTCATTTCTGCTAGGTGTCACTAAGGAAAAGCTGGATAGTTACCCTTGCTCTATACAGAATGGACCAATTCATAAGATCCAATCAAGGTCTACCTCTTAAAGATCCTTTTAATGGAAAGAAATAAATGAAACAAAAACCATTTGTAAATAACTTTCTCAGTACATACTTATCCTTTCAGCACAACTATTAGAAAGCAGAGAGCTGAAGCTTGAAATAGCCCACCCTAATCCTGGCGTAGATCACATCCCACAGGAGTCCAAATGCCATCAGTAAAAGCATCTATAAGCAGCTGCTAAAAGGACTGCATTAACAAGATGCACTTGCTCACATAATTTATACATCAATGTAATACTGTATCAGAAAGTTCCAGCTCAGGTCTGATATAGAGCTAGATGGGTTCCTGCTTTTTGGCAGGGTATTGTGGGGGCTTGGATCTTCAGAGCTGTGTTATGATTCCAGGGTCTTCATCAATCCTCAGATACTTTCCACTTGCACGCTCCTTGAGTGCCCAGTCATGGAGGAGGCTGTAATCATAGTGCTCCTCATCCACTCGTTTTAGAAAGGCCAGTCCAGAAATGGTCTGCCACTCCTTGAGAGACGGGATACGAATTTCCTTTACATTCTCACTTCCTGGGAAAAAGCCAAAGAACTTCCTTACATTCTGCATGGCATAGAGCCTGGAGTGCTGATCTGTCGCCTCATCGAAGAGCTCCTGCTCGTTGTGGACATAGCTGCTCCAGTATCTGAAATGTAGAAAGCTGAGTGGGGAGAAACAGCTTGCCAGGCAGTAAGAAAGGAACACAGTGATGACTACCACAGCAATCAGAAGCCAGCCAGCCACCTTATTTAAAAAAAAAAAAAAAAAAAAAAAGAAAATAACTGTTAGAGCTGAAAATACTCACAATGATAACTTTTGAGCACCAGGAAATCCAAGAGAGTATCTTTACTTGCTTTACCTAAATAATAGTATTAACAAGGTATAAGCCTGGAAAGCATTTGTTACCACCAAACCCAGGCCATGCCTACTGGAGGCAGCCAAGTAGTAAAATCACTTGTTCCTTTCAATTCGAGAAAGCCCTGTTGTGCAGTTTTAAGAATATTGCTTTCTCAGCTATTATTGTTATAAGATAGGCCATCCAGGTCCTAGACTATATTAGCTTATAGCCTGTTTAAAAGCTGTTTGCTCTGAAGCAACAACTTAATGCTTCCCCTAGTATTTACCAAGTGTGCAAACTTTTAGAATTGAGTCTGATCTAACACCCAAGGTTTTACATGGGTTCACATGAAGCTCTCACAACCTGGGCCTCTTAGTCGCATTTCTTCTGCTTTAATGAGAAACTTTATACTCTCCCTGGCTCTTGAACTTCCATTTATCTTACTTGACCATTAGCTTTCAGGATACCACACAAGGAAGAATATATCCTCAGGTAGCAGATACAGTTATTTATATACCTAAAGTTCAGTTCCACTTAAAAGAACAGGCTTCAAAACACACAGAGATTTAGCACTCAAGACAGAGGACACTGATCTTGTTTTATCCTAAAGCTTTGCCTGCTGAATTAGCTTCACCTCTCATCATCAGGTTTACAGGCAACAGGAGTTACTCACTTGAGACTGGTATCGGAGGAGGAGAATCACTTCATCTCTTGCCCGGGTCAGCTCTGGAGGAACCAGCTGGCTGCAGGGAAAGGTAGCCAATATCCTACTGCGTTCACTAGCGCTAACATTAGGAGCAGCTCCATAGTAATACACAGGGACATACTCGCTGACAGCACAGATATAATATGAGCCATTTATCAGGGTGACTGCAAGCCATGTGACTGGAGCAACCAGTGCCCTCCCAGTGATACTGCACAAGACAAAGCAGACCAGTTTGCATTTCAGCAACCAGTTTAATGAAGTCACCTTCCCAAAATGAGACCGTTTGCCCATAACCAGCCTCCAAGTCTGGTTGTTCAGGGCATAGCCAACAATCAGAAGGATCAGTGCAGGCACTCCCAGGAAAGCCAGCCCATAGATAAGGTTCTGTCCAACATGACAGGGACAGCTGAATGTGAAAAAAGAGAAAAGTTGCTGCCCGCCAATTGTCAATATTGCAATTATTGCATTGGCAATAACAACCTCTTTGCCTTTTAGAAAAGTTAACCACTTTGGAAGGAAAGTCATTTTAGATCCTATTCTTTACCAGATTCTTTTGATTTAAGTCGGCACTAGCTTTTAGTTATATTTAACTAGTGTTAATGGCAGAGCAGAATAAACACCAACAACTTGAAAAAAATATCACCAAACACCACCAAAAAAAGCCTGCTAATCTTTCTCCTCCCACTATTCTTCAGTAGTTTGTTTGCTGGCTTTAAGTATGCTTGCAGACATCCACGGATGTGTTTTAATTGATTCAGTAATTTATCTCAGCTGTTCTGGAAAATTGAGCTTTTTAGGCTGTTGTGAGCTGTGCCAGCTCGTTGCTAATTGTCTGAAATTAACAGTAAATTCCCCTTATCTTTTGGATGACATGCAGTGCTATCAAACTGATGGCTAACCTGTCAGGGTTAATTGCCAAGCTGTTTGCTAATCAACAGTAATTAGCAGAAACATAGCATGAAACTAGGAAAAAAAAAAAGAAAGGAGCCTTCCACTATTCTTCATGAAAGATCATCCAAACTAATCCTTGGCAAATGGACTGATTTTTTAAAAAAGGAATGCTTCCACTTTAAAATAAACTTGTAAAATATTTTACAACGTTTGGCATTCCAGTGCTGTGTGCATTTGATGTCAGTTCTGGGGCAATTCATTGTCAAACACTGGAGTTTGAGAGGTAGTTAGCTGCTGGATCATGAGAATTTTAGTGTTTCACCTGTAGGTGGCAAGAAGCTGGCATGTGTCTTTTCCTGGCAATGCTGAATGTTTCCTTTGGAAAGCTGGTTGGGGGTTTTTGGGTTGTTTTTGGAGGGGGTGTTTGTTGTTTGGGTTTTTTTGTTTGTTTGTTTTAAATATATATATATAATCTGCTATTCACTTCACAAAATGTTAAGCCGGCTGGTATTTATATGGTGTGATTGTGATTACAAGTTTTAAGATTTTCTACAAGTACAGTCAGTCCTATTGCATAGACAAAAATAAAAACATTTCAATTAAGCGTTTCCACAGCTGGCTTCTGGATATTGGGATATATGACCTGGGTTCTGAGCATCTCTCACAAATCAAGCCTTAAGCAAGGGTCTGAAAAATTGATTTCACTCTTGATGATTTTCTCTGGATTACACTTTTTCTAAGGCCATGCTATCCAGTAGTTCTATGCATTGCATAGCCTAGGCTTATCTGAATATGCAAATACTTGTGTTTAAGTACTGAAAAGTCTGGCAGTCTGTCATATAAACATTCTTACCAAGAAAAGAAAAAAAAAGTTAGCCAGAAAGTTTATGGGATAATTTGTCTTCCCATTACAGATGTCTATCTCCAGCATGTGTGGACTTAATTGTGTGATATAATAGTGTCTGCATAGCCTCTTCTATCCCCTTGCAGAGAGGGTTGCTAATAATAAATTTGATCTCAGTGGTTTTAGCACTCATGGTGTTTGCTTGGATGGTAGAGACATTCTCTGAGCTGTTGTCCACAGGGATGGCATGTTATGCATGCCTTGCCTGTCAGTAGGCAGGACCCTGTTCCTCCAGTGCACTCTTAGGGTGGACACCCACTTGTCTCGTCCTCAGTCACCGAATGAGGAAGAGGTCCTTGCTGGTAACTGGCTCTCAAACAATATGACGCTGTTACACAAAATTAAAAGCAGTGCAGAAACATGCTGAAACATCCAGCAGCAGTTTGTCACAGCTTTTCTGGAACTTGTTAAGTTCTTAGTTGTTTGGACAGAGTAATAGCACAATGAAATCACAGAGCTGTCTGAATTTTGCCATTTTAAACCTTCATTTTCTTTCAGTATCACAGGATTTTCAATAACTTTTTTTTGGTACTAGTGACATTAAATTTGAAAAAAAAATCTGTGAAATAAACCTATCAAGCTATCACAAAATTATTTTATAAGAGTCTTCCGTTATGCCTCTTCATTTTAAAATCTCTGATTGATTCCTTCTGAGATTTCTTTTGGAATCTGTGTCTTATTTTGTTTATAAGGGAGGAAGGAAGGCTTTCCCAAGCATCACTTGTCTACTCAAGAAACACATTAGATGTGAAACTGAAGTGGTATCCAACACTGAAATATTAATAGTCAGCCTAAGGCTGTTGAATGAGGTAATTTATACAATCAATACAACAACTTTGTACTTCTGCATTTTCATTCTTTGGCATTTGCTTTCATGCTCTGCCGTAAATGATCCTGCTTGGTCATCCTATTATGGAACAAATTACAGGGTAGGATCCAATTAAGAGCTTGGGTGGCACATCAAGCCTTTAAGTACTTGCCTTTGCAGAGGAACCCAGGATCCTGAGGTAGACATTTAGGCTCTTTATCCAATTCCCAGGAAGAGTTAGGACTGGATGCAATCCAAAATACCACTACCTGAGGTGACAGCTGGCTGGCCTGTGAAGCAAAATGATGCTTATAGCTGACATCTGAGGCAAATAGGATCCATGAGCAAACCTTAGTCATGGTTTTGCTTTTCATATTGCAGGACTCTGTCAGCTTGAACTCATTGCCAGTAACCTCACTTACGAGAAGGAGAGATTTTGATATATCTTTTTAAGGAGAATAATTTGTCATTTCTTTTAAAACGTGGTTATTAGAATACAGATTTCACCTTCCCATACACAGCAAACAGTTTTTATTCTCCTTTTTATTGAAATAAAGCAACCATGGCAGAATAGAGAGATTGGTTTCAGCTTCCTACTCCACCTAGTAAAAACTCACTCACTCACTCACTCACTCACTCACTCACTCACTCACTCACTCACTCACTCACTCATCTCTTTCTTCCAAAAGCTCAGTTATTATTAGTGATGAGATGTGACTATGCTGCAAAGAAGCTGTGTTCTCCAGCTTTCCTGCCGTACTTCTACCAGTTGCACTTAGTTTCACCACAGAGAGGATTTTGATATTTATTGGATCGAAAAAAGACCAGGATTTTGTTTTCTAATGGCCAGGGAAAGGCAGGGAGGAAGAGGAACATGATCTTCTATTTTCCATCTGAATTTTGGAGGAGGAAACTGAATCCTGGTCTCTCTGACCCTGCACGCGTGTTTTCATCACTGAGTTAGCAGTCAAAAGGCCAATGTTCTGTGTCTCCTCTAGCTGCATTTTGAGTTCTATTTTTCATGGATGCAAGCCCACCTGTGCATGTTACAAAGCATGGTATGAAAGTACCTGCATGACAGATTTCCTGCAGGAGTAGAGAGGAGCACTGCCCATGTCCTGTGATCTGCCAGGTCACAGTCTGGATGTATGCTCCCGAGTCATTTTCATGGTCTCTTTGGCCTTTGGAGAAGTTCCTGTCCTCATAACCAGGACAAATATTGATGAAAAAAATAATAAGTTTTATGTTAAGGGAAGAATAAAAGTCTGTTAATAATTTTTTTAAACTTACATATTTCACTTCAGAATTCAGCTGTGCATTATAGGCAAATTTATGTGATTTTAGATTGCTACAGAGAGCAGAAAGGAGGCACTCATCTTAAAACACCCTCTTGAGAAACATAACGTAACCAAGGAAGTTTCATCAGGTCAAACTGAGAATGCTTCCCAGGTAGGGCACTACAGCAAAGTGACAGCAATAGCCTTGCTTTATTTGTAAACATGGTCAGAGCTGCAGCCACACTGGGCTTTTAGTAAAAGCACTCATGTGTGATATGAGAAACCTGTGTTCAAGTTCTTTATTTCACATAGCTTCAAACCCTCAATACCTACCTCCTTGTGATTTGAAAGAATTCTATTTTCTGTTAGAGAAAATTTAATACAAGGTCTATCCATCTGGAAAATCGAGATCAAACAAAAGCTTGGCCCTGTATTTTAGTAATTTGGACACCTGCCTTTTGTGGTTAATGCATTCTTGTTTTGGCTCAAAGAATTTGTTCACTTTTTTTTTTTTAGGCTTTCTAATTAGACAATATCTAATTTTTTATTTACTTCTATGTTGCACTTATCATGTACTTACCTCTACAGCCTTCCCATAATAGCCAGTCCATTTCAAGAGACAGGGTGCTGGTGCATGCTTTTATTTGTGCTTTTGAGCTTCAGGATGTATTTTGTGGTTGGTTTTTTGTTTTTTAGTTTGATGGGAATGAAGAGAAGTGGTGTAGTAAATGCTCAAGCACTGTGAAGACTGACCTTGGGACTGAAAGCTAAATTTCTCTCCTGAAAAACAGGACAGAAAGGGAGATATGAGAAGTACCTACAATAATTTCACTTATAAAATGGAATAAGGTTTTACAGGGTCAGCAGAGCACCTGAAAACGAAAATGAAGAGACTATTACATTGAACTAGGCCTGGATGTTCATTGCAAGAATATTAAGAAATAGGGGCTATAACACGTTAAGAATGATAGAATACCCCCTAGGAACATTGTTAGTGAAAGTGCCATTTGCACAAGCTGGCAGCTGTACAGGTACAGAATTTATTACTCTGGGAAGCTGAGTTGTCTTAATCTGCTCTGGCAGCTTTACACAAACATGATGGTAGCAGTGCCTTAAAAGCCACACTTCCCCAGTTTAGCAGACATTAACTCACCAGACTACAGTAGAGCTGGCAGAAGACTACAGCTTCTTTAGATTGAAAACAATCAATTTTTATTTCCCTTGTACAGCAGTATCTTGCAATTGTGTTTTTATTCTTCAGAGCGGAAGTTTTTATTAGGTCTCCAGACACCAAAGTCTGATACAAACAACAGAATAAATTTATTGCCCCTAAAAATGTAAGACCTGTCCTGTTTGACTTCCCATGTCTGTTAGCTGTGTATTTGATTACAAACCACTCCTATGGACAGGGTGATTGTTTATGTTGTGGACAGTGGCAGATCTGTTGCCAGTCAAATTCCTCCCAAAGGGCTTGGTGCACGCAGAGAATAGGAGGGGCATCAGCAGCTTTACAGACTGCAGCAAACACATCTCATGCAAAAGACAGAAGAGCAGAGAGGAGAAAAGAGAAGAGAAAGAGGATTGAGAGAAAACTATGCTGCTTGAGGAAGAAAAGATATAAACTGACAACAAATACATCAGGAGTTACACAAGCAACATGTCTCGGTCACCAGGAAGAAAGCAGGAGAACCACAAAATAGTAAGACATTTTTGTAATGTGTTATTTAAATTGTGCATGGAATTGTGCATGGAATAATGGGCACAATAATTGTGCCCATTATTTAATTGATGCATTGTATACTCTTCTATTTTTGAACAATTTGAAAGTACCAAAAGGATAGGGATAAGATTGGTGGTACAATAGCAGAGGTGCTGGCAGCTTTTATAGCTGCTATTCCTAGAGCCGGGATTCTGTACAGGCTTAGGAAAGAGGGGCACAAAGTTCCTGAGACTGCAATCTGTTCAGAAGCAGAAGTCTGCTTCAAGTGTTTATGGTCTAAGATACAAATGCCAGGTAAATTTATGTACCTCTATGGTTAGATAGTCATTCAATGAAATACAGAGAGAAGGAGATCTCTGTTCTATGCTTGAATGGTTCAATTCCACACAAACCTTTCTTCAGGAGTTTAGGGCTTTCTGTATGGTGAATGGTGATTTTTGACAGCAACTGGGCAGTGGAAAAATTCCAGAAGGCTTTAAGACAATGTTGTATCAATTTCTGAAAAGAGAACAGAGGTCTCCACTGAAAAATAAATGGAATAGTGTAATATAATTACAGTTAATGTACCTAAGTTTATGATCCAAAAGTATTCAAATGGATTGCAAATGTGGCTGATAAATTTGATTACATTGATATATTATGTTTAAGTTTCTCTGAGGTAATTTTCTTGTTGCAACAGAGACTTTTTGCTGAGCAATAATAACAAAACCGTACAGGACCTATATGACATCCATTTACTCCACTGAAAACTTGTTACTGAGAATTTGGCCAAGAGTACAATATTATTTTAAACAGGAGTTATCACTAAAATGAGTTTGGAAAATGGTTCTGCTTAAGATTTTGAACAGTGACTTGATAAAACAGCAACACTGATTAAACTCCAAACTTCTGATGCAAAGGAAGCAGGAAGAAATCTTTCCACCAGGCTGTTTTTAAATTGCTAGTGTGATTTGTTCTGTTGTTTTTATTGGTATTTACTATTGTTTTTCCGCTGGCTAGAGACAAAAAACAGCTCTGGTCTGACACATGCCACAGGGCTGTAGCACTTCCTTTAATTAATTCCTGTCCAAGAAGTTTTGTAAGACTCAGCCTAATTTCTCACTTAAAGGCCAGCTGCTGCTCCTGCTGAATACAGACAGTTCTGCAGTGCATGAATGTGATCTGACAGGGCAGGGAGAGAAGGAAACTCTCCAGGTTGTTGCACAGCTGAAGACCCCGCAGTAGTGCTTGTGACAGGATCAGTGAAGAGATACACCTTTGGCATCTTCAGTTGCTCTCCATGTTCCTTGGGCAAGGGGCTGCAATTCTCACCATCCCCTTCATCTTGTTGTTATTCTTTACACTTGTGCTGAATTATAGTATTTTTTTCATTATTCTGAGCTAAATTTTTATCTACTTTTTACTTTTTTGGAGAAAGCAGCTAATGATTTGAATCAGATCAACCCTACCTTTGTGAACTGTTGTGCCTACTGCAAAAGGATTAATAGCTCATTGCCTCTTTCCCTGCTGCTGTTTGTTATTATTCTTGGGTGGCACTTGGCAGCATTTGTCAATCCAGCATACATACACTCAAGATGCAAGAATTACTGATGATAGTACCTCTGAGTATACCAAGAAATGGTACTTCTGACAAGCAAAATCCCTTACAAACTCAAGTGAAGATCAACATAGATTCTGTCCTGTTAGAAATGTGAATTTCAGTAATTATGCATCCATGGACAAAAGTTTCTTTATTAATTTAAATGTCATTTTTGCTTGCTTTAAATGAGCAGCAGCTCAAAAATATGGAAAAGTTGGATTTTAGTTTGCTTCATTTTCAATTTTCATATTTTCTAACAGAGCAGAGAACTTTTTGTACTCACATATGGGGCTTTGGTAGCCCAGCTGTGCAAGGACTATGAAAAAGATGAAGATGTCAATGCCTGTTTAGATAGAATGTAAGTACTGCTTTAAATGTTCAGGTTTATCCATAATGCTATTTGTTTACATATATATTACCTTTCGGCTTTTTGTTTGTTATCTCATAAGTTCCAGTATTCTGTCTATGGTTACAGAGAAGACAGGGAAAAGGTTCAATATTCTGTCAACAGAAACAACACTAATTTGTCAATTAAGATCTACAATTAGCTTTTTAATTATCTGAGGAAAAGTGTCAAGATTGTTTTCATAGCTTACACTTGTTGCTTGCTGATCCTTTAGTTATGCTAATTATTAATATAACCTTCTAAATTTCATATCCTATATCCTTCACTGGGTTAGGGGAAAATGAGCCTTTCACATTTAAAAAACCATACAGCAATGAGTGAGATAGCACAAAAGGTCAGTGAAGGTGGATTTTTACATGGATAACCTCCTTGGAAACAACTTTTTAGCTGGTTAACAAGAACATAGAGAAAGGCCTTTGTCAGAACAGTAAGGCTTATATTTCTGGGCAAAGTGGACATGCAAAATGGATTTACAACAATCACAGTGGACAGAATACCCTGACCCCTTTACTGTTAACCTGAAAGTTTGCAAGCTAGCTGTAGTCCAATAACTATCCATGAGAGTAAATTTTAAAAAATCATTGTTTGAGAAAAAGAAAAGTAATTTTATTCAGAAACTTATAAGGGATAACATCCCTCAGACAGATTTTTATATTCATCTCTCATTCAGCTCTGGGGAAAATCATGTATTTAAAAAATACGTAGGCTTCTTCAGTGATGCCATGGTAGAAATTTCTAGAAAGCAGTTTTGGAAGATGTGGAGACAGATTTTTCTCCTTATGTTTTCATTATTGCAATCGCTCCTGTAAAATCTTTTTATTTTGAGGAAGACTTGATAATATAATGACAGGTTTCATTCAAATGGTGTTTTTTTTACTTCTCTGATTATGAAACAGTCCAGCTTCACAAAGAAACCATCTCAGCAGACAGCAGACAGGTGTAACAGGTGGGGACAGTGTACTTATCTCTCTCTCTGTGTACATGTATAATCTGTAGTGAGAGGGGTGTTTTTCAATGTGCAGTTGCCAAGTAGCTGCTTACCAGTCTGTCATTAATTTGACTTTGCAAATCTAAATAATGAAAGTTGAAATGTGTCTAAGTAGTCTCATATGTTGCTAATACCTACCTTGCTAAATGCTGATGACATATTTGCCAGTGTTATTGATATTGATACTTAGGCAGTAGAAAAATATTTAATTGGTTCTAGACACATGACATACTGAAATTTTAATCTTCACGCTGCCAAACCCACTTTTTGGTCTTGTCATCAGCTCACTGTTTGTCTTCTGGCCAAAGATGTTGTACACAAACAAGTAAGAAACTCCACTGAGTTTGGGCTGCTTCACTGAAGGTGTAGGGCTTCCAACAAACAAGCAGACACTGCCAACATCCACATAACTGGGAATGAAAAATTTCCTAAAAACATTTCTGAGCTGAGTACCCATTCTTATATAACATTTGTGTTAATCTCTTTCCATTTTTCAGAAAATGTTTGGAGTCACAGCTGTTTTGCACACTAAGAAGTTATTGACCTCTATTAATGTGTCAGAGTTAGGAATGAATATTTGTTTTATAAAAATTCCATTAACTTCCATCCCTCTTTATTAGTTTCTAAGAAAACATTGTAGTATTTTAAACACAAAATGGAGGTGGTGGTGTACCAAAACTCTGTATTTGTTGTGGTAATGAGTGACCCAGGGAGCTCAGGAGGGTACAAAGGAATGCTCTTTATTGCCAAAAACCCAGCCTTTTTAAGCAGTTAGCTGGTTATCAGTTTACATCCTTTTAAGGACACCAAGCCCAAGTCAACCAAGCACCACACAGCACAATGTGGACATGCAGCAGTCCCACAGCACGGCTCTCATGGCTCTTGCATCTCTCATTGTTCTCTACCCCTATTGCAGCTGAGCCACTCTCCCACAGTTCCCATCTATTTAGCCTCAGTAACAGGCCAGGGCCATGTTACCAGGCCTTCCCTTTATAAAACCTTATCTATCAGTAGCATGCGTTAATTAACAACTTCTGGATATTTTTTCGTCAACTGGTTAGATGAAGGGAGATACATGTTAGAAAAAATGACAAACAGGTAAACAAAGGAAGAGTGAAAAATGAGGTGAAGAGGTAAGAGGAGAAAGTGAAAGAGATCAGGTGTGAGTGTATTTCCTATGGGTTCCCCTGGCACCTGAATGTTGCAGTGAGGATGCCCAGGATTTGGTGTCCATATGTACAGACAACATGCAGACAAACAGTGTAGACAATCCATATCATCCTTCCCAGGAGTACCATGCTTAAAGAAGTATTATTCCTTAAAAGACTACATGAACAGCAGTCCCACTGTGCTGCAAAATGTGGTAGAAAGAAGAATGTAGATCAGCGAAATGTGTTGTCATTAAAGTCACTCAATTAGGATCATGCAGCTGTTTTGCTGAGGAAGTGCAAGAGATGCATTAGGGAGATGGCAGGTGGAAAGAAGTTCCCCACTTAAAATGTTGCCTTTCCTTATTTCCTCCTTAGGGGATACAGCATTGGCATAAGGCTGATTGATGACTTTTTGGCTCGTTCAGCTGTGAAAAAGTGCCGCAGTTACTCTGAAACTGCAGACGTGATTGCACAGGTAAATAAGATTTGCATTTTCTGAAGCATTATCAGATTCAGTGGTCTTAGCTTAGAATCATATATTCCCTTCCTTTTTTCTCTTCCTAGGAGCGTAAGTCTTAACCATCTCATACAGATATTAAACTTTGATATTTTTACTTCTGCCATTTGACTTTTCTCATCATCACCGTAATTATCCTAGATATCTTTTTACTTTGAAATGGTAATGTTAAAAATAAGCTGCAGGATTTCCTACAAAAAGAAAAATCTTAGTGTTAGCAAAGAAGAACTGTAAGAAAGAAAAATGAGAGGAACATTTCCCCGACTACCCACAAACCTAATAGTAAAATTAAAAAGATAAAATCAGCACACATACTTTCACCTACTTTGATGGAAATTTCCCTTTTATTGAGTAGCTGTTTGCACTTCTGTCAGAGAAGAAAGATACAGGTTTCTAAAGATGTACTTTTGCCCCCATGGGCAAGTTAGAATTCCTGTGAATTTCAGAGAGAAATGTAAATAAGTATGATATATAACAAAGTTCCTCCCAGTAAGCAACTGATCTGGGGTAAAGGATGCATTGGAAATGGTGAAGACAGCTGAATGAAACTGATGAGACAAGCAGCATTTCAATCACTGTTTTAAAATGCACTACCTCATTTAAAAAAATGATACCAGGCTGCAAAGTTACATTTTTGTTCATGTTTACATTCTTCTTCAGGCAGTATATCAGTATTTCATTTCCACGTATATGTCAGATACCTGGTTTTCTGGGTCTTATTCCTCATAGTTCCCTTCTTCATAAATACATTATTACAGTTGAACCATCATTCTTAAGTACAGGGTGTTCAACAGCAAAGTACAGTGAGAAATTAACAATGGAAAAAGACACTATTTCTCTGCAGCTTGTACTTCCAAAGTGACTTGTTAAGAGAAGTAAAAAATTACTTGGAAAGATTAGAACAAACATTAAACACACAATGTCGCTTTGAAAGATTATTTTTAGCAAACTAAAAGGAGTTCTGTAGTAGGAGTATAACTTTTCTGAGGCAAAATGTGATATGGACAGCATTTTCACATTTCTTTGGCAAAACAATTTTTAAATAATCTTCAAGCGTATTTGTCTGAGTCACATACCAACAAAACATGTCTAAAGTGACCCAGTAAGTAACTGCAAATACTCTATTGAAGTTTTTAGTTCAGAATCATGAAGGTGTTTACATGATCTCCTTAACTCTTCAGCAGGAGTTTTCCCAGCCAGGAGAAAGTGCTTAAATACTTAACTGCATTAATTCTTCAGAGGTATAAATCTGTTTGAGGATGAGTAAAACCAGTTCAAAGTTAAAGTAATTAAGACAGTTAAGCAATTCAAGTAGTTAACGCCAAACCTCCTGTTAACATAGCTGTTATCCTGCAGTTCTTTGGAAAACAAAGAAATCTGTAAGATCAGGTTGTGGGTGTTCCCTGTGGAAATGGAAAGAGATGAAGCAAAAGAAAAAAAATATAAAATGAGGACTACAAAGCCACCTTCCCAGAGTCAGAAATAAATACTGGAGGAAAGGTGCACCTAAAGCAGTGACTGGGAGCTTCATACTTCCACCACTGGTTCAGATTGCAGAGCCTGGGCTTTACTGCTACCTTATACTGGCCTGGAGAGGGGCCAACAAATTTTGACAAGGAGCCAAAGTGAGCCCTTCTATACTGAGTTCCCATGATGTTCACTGACTTCTCATGTTGGTCCTGTGACTTGGCAGGGTTACAGTTGGGACTGAATTAAAAAAGAGACGAAACAGGACATGTAGGCTTTCTGGCAAATTGTGGTAAAAAATGGAAACCAACTGGGGAATATTAAGAACAAAGCCCAGCTGAAGAAGTAATGTCCAAGATGGGATTCAGAATTTGGATTTGAGTATAACTGAGGATTACTTTTGAAATGAGGTTGATATTTTTCTCTACAATCCTGCAAAATCAAATTTTTAATTCAATTTCTCACCAAAGGACCTTGGTGTAATTGATCTGATCAAATGAGTTGCAAAAAACAGCTTCTGGTTTTAGATCTAATGTTTATACTGCCTTCTCTAGCACCAGGAGGTGTTTGTGTGTGCCAGAGGTGGAAGGTGCCCGACCACACCCTCTGGTCCACAGCAAGCTGGTGCTGGCTCATAGGCTCCACTGCTGGATTAAACTGTGCTGTGCCTAAGGATAGATCTGTTCCTGAAAAGCAGTGGCTGCAGAGATGGTTTTTTTTGTGGACACTCAGTACCTTGGCTCCCTGTCCAGAGCTGTAGGACTCAAGAAGTCCTTCCCCTTGTCATGGAAGGTGCTGCCACACAAGGTCCCTATATATTGACATATGGCCAGTTTTGAAGGTCTGACAGAAACTGGAAGAATTAATGAAGCTGGTAAATGTTGGTTTTCAGATCTGAGCAGGGAGAGGGAAATGCATAAGTAGGTTGCTGTGCTAAGTAATAGAGTCTACTGTGGTAGACAGTAAACAGAACGTTGAAGTGCTGCACTGTGGAGAGCAATGAAAAGTTCAGAAGTTTGGAATCAGCAACAGATGGCAAGACCTTTAATATATCTTCCTGTTTCCAAATACTGAATGGAAAAATACTAAGAATGAAAAGTATGCTAGCAGAAATGTTGTTTTGGCTGCATTTCCTTTTTTAAGCAGACTAATTCTCGTCCTTTGTTAGTCTTGCTATTACACTGTCTGAAGTAGTGCTTTTAATTTTTTTAACAGTCTGTACTTACTTGGCATCATGACTTCTGCATAAGAAGTCTGGTAGTGAAAAGTCCCTAGAAGTATGTAGAGTGACTGATAAGTTAGTGGCTTCCTAAATGTTTCAGTAATTCTAGACTGTGTTTAAGCACCATCAAAATGTTAATAATTTTTATTCTTGCTGCTTGAGAGAGATGGAATGCTGGCTGAGACTTTGAAAAAGAGCAGTGATACATTTTAAATTCAGACTATATAGATCTAATTTTCTCATTAAGCAGTATATAATGTCATAGAGTTGCAAATAATATTTTCAAAAGTGAGATTTTGCTTTATATGGGCGTCATTTTGGTGGCAAGCCTATGTACGTGTCTAAACAGAAATTCTTTTTTCTTCTACTTCATAGATAAAAATGAGACAGATTTAGGGAATGCAAGTTTTAAACCACCTAATTCATTTTATTTTCTAGTCTTTTAGAGTCACAAAGATAGAAAAGACCTTTGTTTTATCCTCTGAGAAGCTGCAAATGGTAGTTTTAAAGTAGTTGCTGACCAATTATAGCCTGGTTTTAAGAAAAAATAATTTATATTCGTATTGCTTATCTATGCACTTAAATTATTGTTCACCCCAAGACATTTTCACAAATTTCACTTTACAGCTTTGCAATTTGGCCTTGATTTGGTGCTCCATTGCAAACCAGCTACTTCTTTTGCACAGTTTCCATGCAAGTTCTCTTTTACACAGGAATTTTTTACAATAGGATTTGGATGGATTCATCATATCATAATGCAAAATACAGCTGAAACTAAATTGAGAGCATATGAGGGCTTAGCATGGTTTAGAAGTCGTTATTCTTCTAAGACTTCAAGTTTGATTGAGCAGCAGATGTGTAGTGGAAGAAGAGCTAAGAGAATTTTAATTACTAAACTGAGGGACAGAGCACAGAGAATTAAACAGAAGTTTCCTGTTTTCTTGTATACTCATGTTTTGATGGCTATCAGAATTAATGCAAAATCTGAATTTTCCAGCAGAAGATGTTGATCTTGCTGTTTGCTTTTATTTGTTGTGTGTTTTTCTCTCTCTCCAGTTTGTTTTGGACAGCATTGACAATATTCTGTCTCTTTCTGAGCTGCCATGGTAGCTGCTGAATTCAGGAACAATGTTGATAGCAAGCAGCTTTTGCAATAGCCCCTTGGAGGACTAAGTTAAATTTGCCAAACCCACAATCCAGTTGGAAACACAGGGTCAAACTGGCTGTTACTTCAGCCTGTTTTTATAGAAGTATTCTAGGATCCACATGGAAATTGCATTAAGTCACAGGCATTTTGGTAAGATAAAAGTATTACACAGCCCTGGGAATGAGGATCAGTGAGAGATGGGCTCCTACCAGGCACACATTGCAGCACAAAGTATTCAGCAGCTGCTCTTGGAGGTGGAGGCACTCTCCACGTGAGTTACCTGCAGACATGAAGCAGGCAAGGAGGAAGAGGAGAGGGAAATTCACCTTGGATTTGCTTCTCCACAATAAAGCAGAAGATAAGGCTGGGAAGTGCTGCCATTTCAGATGGCCCGGGGTACTCAGGTGCAGAGCCCTAAGCTTTCTTTTGACGGAAAAGAGGATACCAAATGGTCTAAGTGGGATCTATCCTCCTACCCTTCCCTGTACCAGCTATGCTTTTGCCTCTGTGTTCCAGCTAATATATCACACTGGAGGCCTTATCTTTACATCAAACCACTTGTTTCCCGTATTTATTTGATCAACTCATTAACCTACTTGCTGTTCTCCCCATTGCATCCCTACTTGCTTTGATTTTCTAAGGAAGGAGGTAGGGAGGCATTTTTGGAAAGGGAAGTTTGGCCCAGGCAGCGGGGCTGTCCTGTTAGGGGGTGTGTTGTCTCCCTTTGATTGCAGGGAGGAGGTGAAATGGGACTGGAGAGACGTTGGGGCAGTTCTCATAAGGAAAGATAAAACCAGACAAGTAGGAAGGGTCATATAGCCTGGAAGTAGGTAGATGCTATAGCAGAAGAGGATTTTGAGGAGAAAATGGTTGGTGTATGTGCCAGGCACAGTGTCAGACATCTGCTGTTGTGACTTTCATTTTGGCAGTGTTGCATCTGTGCTTTCAGCTGCAGCAGGCTCATTTAAGCATCTAACATGTTGTAAGTGTGCTGCTAAATGGGTCATCTGGGATGAAAGAACTTTAAAACATCGTCTCAAAGGTCACAAGTTCTCGAAAACGCAAGGAGAAAATTCTAAGCAGAGAGTTGAATTAGCTCTTGTGTTTTATTTCACGAAGAGTAATGATCTGTATATAGATGCATTTCCCTGCAGAAGAAGCCCAATGAGTATGAGAACAGCTGGGCAGAATGCCCTGGTTTGTAGAGAAGACCATGATTGGAACACAGCAGAGCTATGATTCTTTGCAGACTCAGAGGGACTGGCAATAAAATGCTGCACAAAAGCCGGCCCAGCTACCCCAGGGAAAGTAACTTTGTTGTCCTTTTATACAGAGTTTGCGAATATTCTGAACACCCTGAGAGCCGTGTGATGAATTCCACCCCCCTGAGGTAAAGCACAGGGCTCTGGGGTGAAATGCATTTATCAGAGGCACTGACTGTGTAGTTGCCTCACATGCTGGCTCTTCTTGCTCCAGACACTAAGTTTTCCTAGGATATTAAAAAAAATTAAAGTCAGTCTTCTGCAAAAATATTTTCTTGTCTTAAAAATTTGAATTTCCTTCCAGACTCTCTGTTGTACACTGGCTGCAGGCCCAGAAACAACAATATTACATAGCATTACGTAGCTGCACCCAGTGCCTGAAACTCACTCAAAACCAGAACTTTATATCCATACAAAGAGAAGGTCTAAGTTGGGAGCAGATAATAGGGAGATGTTCTACAGAGGCAAAATATCCAAAGACAGAGAAACCTTGAGGGATCACTGGTGCCTCAAAACAAGGCTATACCTGCAATTAGCCTGGAAATTGCCTGGACAGAAAACCTTTACTTTCTGTGGGCTGTGAGAAAGCCACATGTATCTTGTTATTATATTCCCACACTTTAAATTACTTTACTTGTTGATAGTCTCTTGATTTACACAGGACAAGCACACTATAGTACATTTTACATAGCATATTGTTAAAACCCTCTTGTAGAAGCCATTATTAATTTCTTTGTGCTGTCAGCTCTTGATGCTGAGCCAGTGACATGAACCCTGGGTGCCGTGCAGTACTGCAGCCTTTCCACTTGTTTAGGGAAATAATTTCATTCCATCCTTTTGGAGCAAGTATCTAACTGGGAGGAAGCATGATGAAGAAGAAAGAGGCCATTGTGAAAATGTATAGAAACAAAACCAGCTAGAAGTATTCCATATTAACAAGATATAAAAAAGCTGAAAATATACTTGGTCTATGGTATTTCCCTTCTGTCCGCAAGGTCCAGCATTGTCTCTCTTTCCTCACTGATTCCTTTCTGGCCTTCTTCAACTAGCCTGTGAATCGTGCTGTAATGCTGTTTGCTGCTGCTGAAAGAGTAGAGCTGGGAAGCATCTTCCCATGCCTGGAAAGTTGGCAGGGAAATGGGTTCTGGTTCCTTGTTTTCAAAAAAGCACTTGAGGTTTCGCTCGCTCAGCTTGGTGGCATACAGCTGGAAAATCTGCTCCAGTTGCTCCTTCTCTGTCCCCTCGTACATTCTCCAGAACATCAGCTGGAGGTGGCTGACTTTTGACTGGCAGCTGGCACAGCAAGTGGTTAGCAGGGAGAGGAGAGCTCCGGTAACTATCACACACCAGCCTAAAATCTGGGAAGGCAAAATAAATCAGTTTCAGCTTAAGAAGACCCAAATGAAAATGCTACTTGAATCAGGAATGTCTGGTAAAGTGACATTGTTTGCATTGGGTGCTGGCATTGATGTTAATGGGACATCCACATGGGGACTGAAGAGAAGAGTTAAGTCCATCAGCATAGAGGCTTCTCAATTGTGCTCCTTTTGGTGTCTTTTTTGTAATGGGTAAAGTGTTTTCTAACTCGTGAGAGCATTACATAAAACTACCCAGCAAGAATTACTAATTTTGAATCATAATGAACTACAAAATGAAAAAGGGCAAGTAACTATTATCCCAGATCAACCAACCTTTTAAACTGTGACCACTGTTAAATGTTTTGTTTTCTGACTTCTTTTTATTAGGAAAAAGCCTCCAATACAGCAACTACATTAATTAGCCAGCATCACTCAACTTCTTTTTTCTGTAGCAGCTTCAGATTTTGACAAAATTCTGTCAAGAACATTTTGTTAAAAATACCTACTTCCAGAATTACTTCCTCAGCAAGGAGGGAGAGTGGAAAAATGTGCTTGAAATTGTTATTGTGGGATGTTCTCCTCTAAAGGAGAGTAGCAGTGTGAACATAATTTTCTTCTGCTTTGTGTCACTGGCTGAGCCAATAGTTTTACTCCTGTACTCTGCTGCAATGTGTGGAAAAAAAAAAAAGGTAATATATTTTCAAGCAGTAGAAAAAGTTGCAGTGTGGGACAAATATTCTACTTTGAAGAAGGAGAGTTGCATCCTTTCTCATGTGAACTCTTGCACTGATGTTAAAAAAAAAAGCTACCAGTAAAAATCTGTATTTAGCTGATGGAATATAGAAAGTTTCCTCAGGGAAGTCTGTGAAACAGAGGAGCTTGACAAACAACTATTCTTAGGAACTGGTATGGAAGAACAGTTAGAGCTTCCCTTTATTTTTCCCAACCACTTTGTACCGACAATTTTTATGGGTATAAGAGAAATTGCTCTTTTTAAGCAATTTTTCATTTTCTTGCAGCTTGGAAAATGAACTCGTATATTATCATGCTAAAATGGAATCCCTGGTCTTTCACTGTTTCCTATGCATACAACTTAAAGTCTTAAGCAGTATCTATTGTTGCCTTTTAAAACTATCAAATAAATTGCTTTGTCTGCAGTGCAGTCTTTGTCCTATTTGCATGAGGACTTGAAAATAAAACCAGCTCTTGGAAAGGAAATTGTTCCAGATGGATACAATTCCTGACAAAAACTTGCTGGCTTCACAGTCTTTTCTGTTTTCTGTAACATTTTTCTTATTCTCTTCACCGTTTTGATTTTTTTGCCTCTGAATTTATTTGCAATACAATGCAGAGAGCAAAACTGTACTGCACAAATCTAGTAGTAAGTAAAATGTAGTAAGATCTCAACTTTTCATTATCTGCTTTCTTTATTGTTTCTCACTTCCTCCAAGCAGGACAAAAACATGCTCACATTTGGCATGAAAATGAGGAACACAAATAGAAACACATTATGTAAGCAGTCAAAAGGTATTTCACAAATCTTAATTTCCAGTATTTTTCTGCTGTTAGTGACCTAAAATTTCCCTAGAGTTATCACAACTATTTAAAATAGGAGAGTGTGGCATGAATTTTTTAATAAGACAGACCTCTTTAATGGGGTGACATCTGTTAATTCAGCCTCCTAAACAATCCAGTTTTGGTTTTGGTTTTTTTGTTTTTTTTTTTTTTGTTTTTTTTTTT
>VWZS01003795.1:446170-499666 GCA_013397075.1 Rhabdornis inornatus
GTTTTGTTTTTTTTTTTTTTGTTTTTTTCCCTCTTTAGAGAAATCTCCATTCAGGAAGAAAGCTTTAGGTTTTCTGATCTTATTGAACCCCACCACCAGTGGGGACCCCTAAGAAATATGGAACAGATCAAACTGAACCAAAAGATGGATTGATTATATTTTGCAAGGCTGCCAAAACGTTGTTTACATGAAGCCAACGGTTTTAACATCACATCTGACATCAGGATCTTCCACAGATAAATCACAGCAGCAGTACAGTCTGGATAATGCTCTTTGTTTATAATTTTTCTTACCTGGGACTGTGCTTGAAGTGTTCTTTTCAGTTCGTCACTCTCTGAAAAGGGCAGGGAGCTTTTGTCACAGGGTACCTTGTGTAGCTCTTCAAAGCAGTTCTCCGATTTTCTGTGACAAACTGCGTGTAAGTAGGCGGGATTTTCCAAGCCACTCATGGCACATTCGTAAAATGTCCCGTTGAGCAAAGCCACGGAAAGCCACATCACTGGGGCTACCAGAGCATTTAAAGTGATTTGTCCAAAGACATAAAAGAAATGGCAGACATTCCCTCTGGGGAATATTTTCCTGGGATTCGCCCAGCAGCCTGTAAAGAGTTTCCAGGTCTTGCTGTTCAAGAAGTATCCAATAACCAGCAAAACAAGAGCTGGCGAGAAGAGGAACACCAAACCGTACCTGAAGTTTTCACTGCTGCAAGGGCATCTGAAAGCAACAAGAGAAAACACACGTTCACCTCCCATTGTCAGCAGCGCCATAAAACTGTAACCTATGGCGGTTTTCCGGTTCATAAAGAACTTGAGGATTGTTTGGAAAGCATCCATGTCTGATACTCACTAAGGAGGTGCAAATCGAGCCAGTTTCTCCCGGCTGGCAGCGGCGTGCAGCAGGGCAGAGCTCTCCCGAGGAGGAGCATCCCGCCCGCCCACGCCCTGCCGAGATAACGCCGTGATGTCACAGCCGGATGGAGAGCGGCGCTCGCTGGGGACCGCGCCGCTGGCACGGCAATGTGGCGCATTCACAGCAGCGTTCAGCGCTAGTGGGAGGAAAGCCAGCAGTGCTCTGTGTAACCAAGACGTTTGCAGCCTTGGAAGTCCTGTTCTTGGTGGGCTATTTGTTTTTCTAAGTGGCTGCAGATGGAGATCAGAGTTAAAAAAAAACCAACAACAAAACCACACACTCGGCCAGTTGCAGGAGATCTTGAGCTGTGATTATGAAAGGTGCTGGTGAGGTAGTGAATGACCTAATATAGATGCTAATGGTCCCAAGGGAGTATGACAAGACTGAAAGCAGACTGAAAGCAGACGAGTGATAACAGCAAAACCACTTTGTGTGGGGTTGTAAATATAGGAACATCAAAGAAGAACAGCTCTCTGCTGTGTTTTCCTGGAGCATCACATAGCTCTAGATTTGCATTGCTGGCTCAAGCTGATCGCAGAAGAGACAAATGTACCTTGATTTCTAGCCTGACTGGCTCTTCCCCCTTTTTTCTTGGGGCAAAATTGGTCTATGGGATGCTGCTTTCTAAAGTTTCACCTCTGGCTTGCATGTAACACATTTAAGCAGCAGAGTTTCATTCTTTTGCAGGTTGCTTTCAAGATGTACCTTGGGGTCACCCCTAGTGTGAGCTGCAGTAGTGCCACAGGGAACGAATTCTCCTTAATCCTGGATAAAAACCCGCTAGTGGAGTTTGTGGAGGAGCTGCCAGCAGAACGAGCATCACTTTGCTATTGTAACCTCCTCTGTGGGGTGATTCGAGGTGCCTTGGAAATGGTAAGGAAGTGCACATCTGTTTTCTCCATTCTTTCTTAACTCATAGAAGCACAGGAAAACAAAAGCACTTGTTCAGATAAAAGCAGGAAATACAGTATTGTTTAACCTCTCGGGTTAAATGTCTATATCTAGATAAAAGAAGACAAGGCTGATGCTGGATCCTGAGGCAGAGAAGCACATGGATTAGCTCACCTCCACACTGTCTCTGCCTGGCTGTTCAGTCTGTTCAGTGGCTGACTTGGGTGCAAAAGCCAGGTGGGATCAGAAAGCCGGGAAACACTTAAAGTGGAGGGACAGAGCGGCATGTTGAGTTCCTCCACTGCTCCTGGAGCCTATCACACTTCCCTGCACAGCTTTTGCCAGTAATAGTTGTCCCTGATTCTTTCCAAATATATCAAGATAAATAATATTCTCAGGTTACCATGGTATCTGCTGAAAGAGTGAACGAAATGTGGATGAGTATAATGTTAAAACTTAAACATCAGAAGTGTATCAGATGGCAAACCAAATTTTGTTTTTAAATTGAAGGTTTTTGCAAAGAAATAAATAAAAGGCATAATTTAAAACTTCTGACCTGTAGAGCTTCTTCAGGGAAATTACTTTTGGGCTGCTTTATGTTTCTGTCAATATCCAATTTGACATGTATCTTATATTTCAAGAGACAAAAAACTCAACCCTGCAGTGTTATGTATATATGTCTCAGAATTATAGTATCTGATACAAGAGTAATTAACAAAAGTATTATATCATAAGTCTTAGTATGTGACTAGGAAATTCTGTGATCACAAAATCATCAAGTATGCAGTTAAGGGTCTCAGAAGAAATCAGAGCACTGGGAAGAAGGGCAATGTGCTATACAAATTCCAGTGTCTATAAACTTCCTTTATGCTAGCTTAGTTGGAAAAACTATTTTAAAACAGTCTAGATATCTGTTTCCTATGAAACCTGAGAAAGGGGGTCCTCTTGTGGTAAGAGAGAGAAAAAAAGCTCATTATAGCAGAGGAGGGTGGAAAAGTGGGCATTTCTTTACTGAACTGACCAGACCTGATTCTTTCTAGATTCATTTAGCAGCAGAAGTTTCCTTCCTCCAGGACAGGCTGAAGGGCGATGCTGTGACAGAAATAGGAATTACATTTTTAAGGAAGCCTGAAGACAGAAAGCACAGAAGGAACAAATGAAGGAAATACTGGGAGAAACCCTTGCTGAGGGATATTTTGTGCCTTTTGTTTCAGAAGAAGACAGGGTAAAAATGGCTTTGCTGAGTCAGCTGCACCAGTCACCTGGCTGAACAGTGAAGAGAACTGGGCAGCAAAAAGGAGGGGCAGGGCAGAGGAGAGCAATGTTAATTGTCATGACACAGATATCAGTAAAAAAGATTGAAATGCTCTGCCCTTCCTTCTCACATACCCAGGCTCTTGAGCTTAATGGAAGTTTTATCTCAGTATTTAGTGTGTATAACATTAATCTGTATACCACCTGTTTTCAGGTAAAGGTAATGACCTTTTCCCATGTTATTTGTCAGCAATGTTTCAAAGCATGGCAGCTAGAGGTGCTTTATTTCCCTGGCTGTGTGTGGTTATCCATAAAGAATTCGTCTGCTGTGATTGCTGTATGCAGTGTCTCACTCACAGGTGCATGTTTTGATGTGTAATGCTTTGCCATTCATTGTCCCCCACACTGGACATCCTGCTGTCTCTGAAACCAGAGAAGGATGGGTCTTCACTGATGGCAGGAGCTGGTGTTCTTTCCAGCTCTTCAGGCCCCACATGTAGTTTTGCTGGCACTCCTGTTCAGTCCTGTGCACACACCAGGCTGCAGCACTCTGACATCTACAGTGATACTTGTGTCTCTCCAATCTATGGATCTTTTTATGTCAGCCTTCTTTCCAGGAGCACTGATCTTGTGACCAAACTGAATAAAGCATGATGTATTTAATGTGTAGCCATTGTGGATCTGTACCTGCCTAAGGAAACGAATTAAAATTCTGAGATTGCCACACAATTGGTTTGGTGATCATGTTTTCTGTTCTTACCTGGCCTTTACCAGCTGTTGAACATTTTCCTCTTGGTAGCGGAGTTGTTACCACAACATGACTGGGAAGCAGAGAAGGAGCAGCCTCAGAGAAATCCAAGTTATAGGAAAGGTTTAAAGTTGTTTGGTGTTATGCAAGATTACACCAAATGTCTGGGTAAGGATTGGATGAAACCCCAGGTGCCAGCACAGCACCGTACCCTACAAAGCCAGTTTATGCTCTTGTCACCAAAACACTTGTTTTAAACTGAAATACCAGTGACTAAGTTCACTGTAGTCCTGAGTTAACTCGATTTTATTACTGTGTTTTGTACCTTCTTCTCCTATTTTTTCCTCAGTCTGTTCACATCTTCATCATGCTAAGTGGGGGCACCTCTTACCTTGGGTTCACTCTCACCCGACCTGTACAGTCCTCGTGATAATCTCTCTCCCTCCGTTTGTCTTAATAGTATGGTACAGTGGTGGCATAGCATAATGGAGATTTAAGTGACCAATTTAGTAGGGACCAAAAACTAAACTATTTGTTACCCAGTCTTGGTCTCAGCCCAACTGCTGTTACCTGCTACCAGTAAGAAGTGGCAGCACGTATATGTAACAATATGTTATAACCAGTAACAAGTTTGCCTGATTTTTTTAAATTGTTATTACTTTTTTTTTTTTAATTAGAGATGGAAGGTGTTGTGGAATTTGTCAGATTTCACTGCTTGTGCAAGAGCCCTCAGTGGGGTTTTTGCTGGTTATGGCCAGCTGGTTGAGATGGACATGTGGCTGACCACAATAAAGGTTGTTTATTGGCAATGGCCATTTTTACTTTTTCCAGCAACACAAACCAAATATTCTCTTTTGAAATTGAATAACCTTGAAAGTGAATAACCTATACCGTCCTTGTTTTCTTACAAATTACATAACTAGTAAGGTTAGAAGGGGCCTCTGAAGGTCATCTAGTCCAACCCCCCCTGACAAGGCAAGGTCATGTGGGAGGATGGTTTGTAAGGGTAATGCTGAAGGCAATCTCCCCTGATAAATTACAGCTGTACTAATTACCAAAGAGTGGAAACAGCCTTGCCCATCCAATGAGGATGGGTGTTATAAAAGAGTGGGTTAGGTACTAGATAGGTTTTTGCTGAGGCTGCAGTTGGAGGCGGAGTTGGAATCTTCTGGCTGTGCTGTGAAGAGGGAGGGTCATGTGGTTGTGGAAAGGACAGACAGGGTTAGGCAGTTGTGTAAGGGGCAGGATGGAGTTAGCTGGTCATACAGAAGGAAGAAGGAGAAAGAAGGGAGACAGAGAGAAGCAGTCAATGCTGTGTGGAGATGACTGTGAGAAGTCCACAGAGAGAAGACATGAGGAGTTTCTAAGATTAAAAGGGACTGATGCTGGTGTCAGCTGTGCCTCCACTGTCAGGGTCACCTTGAGCAGGTGACACAGGAACACATCCAGGTGAGTCTGGATTGTCTCTGGAGAGGGAGGCTCCACGACCTCCCTGGGCAGCCTGTGCCAGTGCTCTGCCACTCTCAATGTAAAGAAGTTCTCATGTTGAGGTGAAACACTTTGTGCTTTAGATTGTGGCAATTGCTCCTCCTGTCGCTGGGCACCACAGAAGAGAATCTGGCACCCTCCTTTTGCCACCCACCTTTCAGAGTTGTTAATGATATCCTCTCTTAACCCTCTCTTTTTTGGACTAAACAGACCCAGCTCCTGCAGTCTCTCCTCGTAAGAGATGTTCCAGACCCAAATACCTTTGTGGCCCTTCTCTCTCCAGTAGCTCTTGTCTTTCTTGTGCTGAGGAGCCCAGAACTGGACACAGCACTTCAGATGTGGCCTCAACAGGGTTGTGTAATGGGGGAGGATTGCCTCCCTTGACCTGCTGGCCACACTCTTCCCAGTGCACCACAGGACACTACTGGCCCTCTTGGCTACAAGAGCAGTGCTGGCTCATAGTCAGCTTGTCATCCACTGAGAAACCCAGGTCTTTCTCTACAGAGATGTTAAGAGTTCAGCCCCCAGCCTGCACTGTTACTCTATATCATCAAGTTTCTTGGAAGGAAAAGAGCACTGAGCAAGTGCTCAATGTGATGAATATTTATTAAAAATTATTTTCTACATGCAGAATTAAATCTTGTTTTCCTTTGTGTTATATTTTTAGTTTATAGTGAGAAAGAAGCTTCCAAGGTCGTTATATCCAGCCAGTTGAAATAGGCTTGTCTCTTCTTCCTTATTTGCAAAATGAATGTAACCAATAACTTCTTGGGATTCTTGTCTGTCTGAATAATTTCTGAGTTTGTGTAGAAAGAGAGAATTTCCAGGAGAAGTAAACAGACAGCCCATACCAAACAATCTGACTTACATATCTGAAATGCTCTCTTAAACAACAGCTTTTCAGAAGAAAAGTGAACTTTATTATTCATGCAACACTTTTATCTTTATTTCTTATAATATGTTGATAAGAATATTACTACTTACTAATATGGATTGCAGATTTTTAATGTCCTTAAATGTATGAATGTGCTTTTAATGTTTGTTAATATATAAGCTTTAGCTACATTGCCATGTTATGTATGAGCTTAACTGCTCAAGCTAAATTTTTTAATCTACAGCTTGCTCTAAGCTTCACTGAAAGCTTCATTGTAAACAGAGAGCTAATAAACTAAGCTGAATTTCTGATCAAATCTTCCTTTTTTTTTTTTGTCTCTTTGATATGATTTGGTATTGTCACTCCACCTGCCAAGTGCTTTTAAGGTTTTGGTAATAATTTGACATATGTGCTGACATATTTGTGGACACTGGTTATTTTTCATATGACTCTTCTCAATGGACAACAGCATAAGAAAACTCTCATTTAAATGTATTTAAGCAAAAGGATTAAAATGTATTTAAAAGCAAATCTACTGAGGATTACAACTATCAGCTTTCACCTTCAGTTTGCGTAAATTTCAGTAAGAGCAGAGAATAAGACTCCTCTTATATCAGTAGGGTTAAAAGACGGCCAGCATTGCAAAGGGTTTGTTTCATTACAATTCTTCCTGGGCTTCTTCCACAAATCCTAAAACAGCGTGATCCTCACCTTCTTCCTTGAATTTGGTGCTTTTGCCTCTGTTGGTGCTCGCGTATTTGTGTATCATGCTGTAATACTGCTCTTGTGAATGAAAGCTATACAAGAATGAAATCTTCTGCCAGTCTTCTCTGCTGGGAGTATGAAATGGTGTTGGGTCAGTGGCTTCAAAAAAGCAATTAGTATTTCTTTCTGCTAGCTTTGTTGCATGCTCTTTGGCTTTGATCTCAAAGAGTTCACGTTCTTTTTTTGAGTAAATTTTCCAGAACCTGAGATGAAGATAGCTGACTGGAGAGTAGCAGTGGCTGAAACATATTGAAATCAGTGCCACAGTCATGATGGCAGCTATCAGGAACCATCCGAACAGCTTGAAGAAAGGATATATAGGTTAATGGTTTTGCATGGTCATATGTGGGAGTACAGAACATAACATTGAAGAAATATGAAAACTGTAAGCAAAGACACCCTGGAGTGCATATAACTGTCTGCCTGCTGCCAGAAGAGGGGATCCCACACGTGCAATTCAGCCAGACATACAGAGCTTCTGCACCCCTCAGCTGATCTTGTAAGATTAAGGATGAATACCAAAAAAGCAGAAGATGGACAGAAGTTATTTACTCAGTTCTATTCAGCTTTCTTAACTTTTAAGGCAAGATACTGACTATCAGTCTCTGCAGTTGTGGTCGCATTTATGGTACAGAGTGTGCAGAATCACTCTGTCTGCTTCATGCTGCAAATCAGAGCTCCTGCTGGCTATGGCATGTAGCTACTCTCCCTGATGTCTGAACCTGCAAAAACATCTAGGTTTTGCACGACACAGAGGAAAGGTTGTGTCCTGTATGTTTTGTAGGCAGGACACAGAATCGGCTATTGAATATGGGAATTCATTCTTGTTTTATGCCTGCTTTTAATATCCTTAGACAAGTCTCAGAGGTCCCATCAAAACCAAGTATCCTAGTAGATGCTGGTCCTTCCTCTACCTAGGGGTAATCAGCTGGAAGCTCCAGGCAGAGATCGTGCAACATGCTCTTTAACCTCAGGATAACTTCTTCAAATGAAAAAGTATCGAGTGCTAAATGGAGTTTGTGTTCTTTTTGGTTCTTAATTTTGTTGAAAATATATTGGATATTAAAAATAGTGGCCAGTAATAAAAATGCGCTCACACTTATTTTTGACTGGATATTTCTTTTAGATTCCACTGCAATGTCAGTAACAGTTAGTCTTCCTTGGTTTTGCTCCTTTCTTACCCTATCTAAAATCAATGGTATAGAGCTTTCCCCTTTGCAGCCTTTTTCTTGGAAAAGCAGCATCCTAAGTATTTAACAAATGAGACCACTTTTTTGTTTTAATAGGCATTTGTACTAAACAGGAACTTATGAAATCACAGTAATTGTAAACTCTTATAAACTTAACTCCTTTTATGAACTCTTAATGTCTTCCTGAGAAAAAGCTGCAAAACTTGATTTTCCTACTGGAGTTAAATTCACACAAATGTAGAAACAAAACTGAAGTGCTGCCAAAGAACCAAACAAAAGACAATACACAAGTGTTACTGTTTTGATCGTGCAGTTTGCCTTCAGAGCAAGAAGCTTTAACGAGAGAGATAATATATTTGAATTATTCTTCTAGAATACAAGTGTGAAATTATTAAGATGTTCAAGCATTGAGATTTATAGTCAAGCTGTTCTTATTTGTTTCTCTTTCCTGATGTCTCTCCTTGCAACCACTCTGTTGCAAGGAGAGACATCAGCTTCCCCCTGTTAATGACCTCAGGTTCCAGGACAGGTTGGATTATCTGCAGAAGTTTGAGGTATTCAGAGACATAAAATTGGAGCAGAACTCGCATCATGTCTAAGTTGATTGAGAAGAAAACTTGCTGTGCAAAGTCCTGTTCTCTAGGCTGGTTCTCTGCCCATGAGGTTTTGTAAATGACAGTGCCAAACCTTTACCATGCAAGCATGCAAAACCAGAAAGTATCACAAAAATACACATATTGCTTTTCTGTTACTGCTTTTTTGCTAGTGAATTTTTGCTCTCTGTGTGCTTTTGGTACATGATATTATATAACATAAGAGAGAAAGACTGTTTACAGTGCCCAGCAGGCACCACTATACATTGAGCAGCCAGGGTTGAAGCACATAGGTTGAGGAGAAAAACAGTGAGAATTTACCTGGGACTGTGCCTTGAGGCTGAGCCTTTCATGTGTTATATTTGCTGGTAATTCCTTGCCACAAGGCACTTGGAGCAGCTGGGTTTGGCAGTCAATTATATTCCCTTTACAGAAGAAGTGCGCTGTCCAGTTGCTCCCGCTGGCCGCACACTCATAGAAATCAACTCCGAGCAGGGCCACCGCTATCCAGGTGAGCGGGACCACCGAGGCTTTGGCTGTCATCTGCAACAGCTGGCACAAGCAGGCACAGGTTCTTCCAGAACTGCGTTGGAGATGCTTCTCCTGAGAGCACTTGCCTGTCAACAGGAGCCATGTCCTGGCATTTGCCATGTAGCCAAGCAGCAAAAGGATGAAGGCAGGTGCTAAGAGGAAGGAAAGACCATACAGCATGTTCCCAGAATTGCAGGGACACTTGAACACCACAGCTGAGAAGATGTACTCTGTGGCAGCAGTCAGCAGGGACACGGTGCTGTAACCCAGAACTTTCTGGTGGCGGATGCAGAAATCCATTGCGTTACGTAATATATTCATTTTTATGCCTTTCCTTACTTTGAGAAGAGCAAAATCTCCGTCAGAAAAGGAAAAAAGAGAGACAAGTGTCCTGCAGCTCCCACAGCATAGAGAGGCTTGCAGAGCTTTCAGTTTCTGATGGTGGTGAGGAACGGAAACAGCTCTTCATAGAGGAAAGTAACACTGCACAGTCAAGCAGAGACCGCAATAGAAAACCACTCCAGTTATCAACAGCAAAACAATGAAGAAATTTGTTTCTACAAAAGTAGTTTGTGTTTGTCCACACATGCATTGTAACTAGCAATGGCTTAAATCTCATCATTTCTTCAGTGAGCTACCAGATTCAGTGTGAATAAAATGTGAGAAAACTACCCAGAACCATATATAGATTTTTATATGGTTCTTATTTTTAGCTATGCAATATGGCTTGTTCTCTTATGGAAGAAAACTCAACTACAATCATGTCAATTTTTCAAGGTATTTTTTAAAGTGGTTATGTTGGAAATTATATATCTCTTACATTTTTTTACTTTAAAGTACATTAGGTCAAGGATTTGTTTGTCTTTGCCAAGGGAAAGAGAAGCTGTACCATGTTCTTTGTTTAATCTTTAAACCACTGAGGCTTTGAGTCTTGCTGGGGAAAAAAAAAAGGTGTTTTGGAGGTGAGGGATTTGAAAATTCAAAATTCCCATTTCAGCTCTTTGGGCAGTTGAGAGGATGGCACAGAGGCTCCAGAGCAGGCAGTGCTGGTTCAGGTGGCTGCTGGGCTCACAGCAGATGTGCTGTGCTCAGTGCTGAGCTGCTGCTGCTGCAGAGGAAAATGCACTGCTAAATGAAATGCTTGCCTTGGCCTGGAGGAGCCCTTGTTTTTATGCAGCAGTATAGAATAATAATATAGCAACCAAAAAAGGATGTAAACCAGGAAGAATTAATCAGACTGGAGGTTAGTCTGGCCATGTCTCAGCTACAGCCAATAGCAGAGTTCGGAGCACAGGGACAGGGAGGGAAGTTTGGTAATGCCCTCACACCCTGTGTGATTTCAGGGATTTCCTTTGTATCTAATACCTTTTGTTTTAACCCATGCAGGCTTTCTGACATCCAAAATATAGTATAGCAAGTGTGCTTAACCTTCATTAGAACCTGACACTATCCCATTTGATTCCCCAAGATCTGTAAGGGAAAGAGAAAAAAGAGTGGATCTTTGGTGTGTCCATCAACTCATGGTCTTGTACACCCTCACCATAGCCCTCTCTTTCCCAGGCTAGGGAAACCCAAATATAGTCGTTCCTCATCTGATGTATACCTTTGCATACTTTCTTTATCCATGTTGCCACCTGAACTGTTCTCTAGGATTCAGGTATCTTTTTTCACATGAGAGGAAACAGGAAGTATACCAGATTTCCAGTGCATTGAAGATGCAACTGAATCACACTTTACTACAAAGGAATATTAACATTTGTTTTCTATTTCCTTGAAATAATTTCTAGACTTTTTTTATCATCCATGAACCAATGTTTTAACAAGATATGCATTATAAAAAAAAAAGCCCTTTAGTCCTTGAGAGATAACCTCAGCAAGCTCAGAATCTATCAGTGTATGTATGAAGGTAGGATTTTGTTTCATTTTGAACACCATTTCCTCTATACCGAATTAGACATGCCATTTTGCTTTCTGGTCAGGCAGCCTGAGAAAGTATCTCTCCAGTTCTTTAAAGCAGCGTTTCATTTTAGATATCGAGAAAAACTTTGCATTATTGGCAAGTATTGTTACCTTGATTTTTACTTAGAGGCAGCTAGAGACAGAGGTTAGCAAACTGTGAAACCAGATTTCATCATACCCAAAAAAGTCTTAGCAGATGCCCCATCCATGGAAGTGTTCCAGGACAGGTTGGATGAGGTTTTAAGCAGCCTTGTCTCATAGAAATTATCCCTGCCTATGGCAGGGGGATTGGAACTGGATGATCTTTAAGGACCCTTCCAGCCCAAACTTTTTTGATGATTCTGTGATTCTTTGTCAACACAGCAGAAAAAAACAGATGCAACGTGAAATTGCTGCAAGGACACATCCTGACAAAGACAGGGACATGGGCTGCCTCCAAGAAACACTGGTTTACCAAGAGAGGCAAAGGACCAGAGGCAGCTCTCTGGAACAGATTATGACCACACAGGGGAAAGCCAAGAAACCCTGCTACTTCTCTTTCTGAGCCTAATTTTAGTAGCATTTTATTTATCTGTAATAAAACATGATTTCAGAAACAAGCTTCTTGGGAAAAGGGAGGGGAGCTCTGCATGAAAAAGGATTAACCCTCCTCCAAGAAAACATGTTTCCAGTAAGTATTCACAGTGGTGGGCGAGGGAAGAGAGACCACCCTAGTTGGGAAGGGGGGAGCAGCTGTGCTGGCAGCGAAGTGCAGAGCAGGAGTGGCCAGGGTGAGCCCAGCTGGTGGCAGCTTTGGGAGCTGAGGGCAGCCCAAGGGGGCTCCTGAGTGTGAGGAGCCGTGGGGCTGGGGAGTTACAGAGCCCCCATTTACTCAGAGCTCTCTTCTCTCAGGGCAGCTCTTTCTTGCCCTCTAAATTAACACTTGTCTGGCCACAACAGCTGCAAAGCATTATATGGAAGGTATTCAGAAAAACAGCTTTCTGTTATAGGACCCAGAATTCCAATTTAATGGTTGTTTTTACATTGATTTGCATTAAATTTCATGTCTTCCAAGGAGGATGGGAACAATGTGAGAATTTAAAATACAGACATTTTTAGAACAAAATGTAATTTTAAAAAATTTGAAACGTCTTCCTGCTTTGAAATATTCTTTATTAAAATTAAGAGGTCAGCTGAAAACAAGTGGACTTGTTTAATAGTTTATTTTCTCCTTTAACTTCTATCCTTTCATTTGCAGATGAATGATTCTCAAACATTTTCTAGGTGGAAAAAGCTGTAGTCTGAACCAATTCTGTGGGACAATAAAATGCATAATACTAGTCATAAATGCAGTGGTGTAAGTGTGTGTAAGCTCACTGAAAGGCTTCATCAGTACATATTGTGCAGATCTTGTTTTAGTTACGTTAGAAAGTCCTTACAGTACGTAATTTTAAATTTTTTTTTTCTGGAACTTTTTCTGCTTTTTCAGAATAGCCAAAGACTGGTTTTGTTTTCCTACAAGTCATGCTCCTTCCAGCTGTTGCATCCAAGGCCCATCCTGTCCTAAATTCCTTCCATTAGCCTTGTAAAGCTCAACTCTCTCTTCATATTAATGCTGTAGATTCATGGTTGCAATGGAAAAGAGCACCTCTGTACTGGTTTTCTGTTTATAAGAACTGGACTTGCTTCTTCAGCTGAAAGAGATGTAAACTGCATTTCTCCAGTTCAGAAAGTCACATGGATAATAAGTCTTTTTATTCTAGGAAAATTCTTGTAATGCCTTTTGTCTCATTCTGGGTGAAATTAATGCTTAAGATGTTGGAGGTCCTGTCTGCAAGCAGATTGGCATCGACCCTCCAGGTGGACTGACCTCCCCCAGAGGCCCATTGCCTCACTTTGTGAAACTGAGGAAGTTATTCTGACTTTACAGTTGAACCAGCCTTCTTACAAGTTTAGGAAGCGTCACAGAGCTCAGTGGCACCACATAAATCATTAATAGTACTAATACTTAGTAGAACAGCAGCCTGAGTAGTAGCACTGTGCCTGGGCCTGCACAGCTTACAGGCATTTGGGTACATTATACTGCTATTTTAAGGCATTACATTTATTAGCAGTTTTTGGCTGAAAATGTATTTTAGTGAGCAGGAAGGAAACAGGTCTGGAAAACCAAGCATGACTCTGTAGCAGGCTCTGACGGGCAAGCTCTGGTACAGAGTCACATAAGCCAAGGCACTAATTGTCCCTTGCCATTATTTACTGCTGCTCTTTTAACACTGTGGGTCCACTGCATGTCTCATTTCTGTATAGGGAAGGTCCTGTGACCAAGTCCAAATGTCCCACAGCAACCAGCTACACAAGAGTTTTACTGTTCAATCTGCAGTCTATATGAGCCATAGATAAATCTGTGTGACTCTTTAATGCTGTCTGTGGATTAAGTCACAAATATTTGCTTAACTTATAAGAAAATACATAATAGAAGCACAGAATTAGAAAGGTAGAAGTTGTCATGCTTTATGATGAAATTAAGTAGCCTTGGTGAGGCAGATTCAGTTAAGACTAATCAGGCAATTCACCCTGGGTAGTTAACTAGCCAGTTCTAAGAAAGAAAAGCAGTCTTTTTCATTTACTATGGAAAATGAAACACCATAAAATTACTTTGCAAATTTAAGCACATTAAACCCAAAATATTTCTATACTCCTGTTATAGATGTTTTGTATTCCATGTGTCCTTGCTTTCTTCAGGTTATACCATTACACCTTGCTGCCTTGGAATTGCTGAATAGCTGAGAGTTCATGGAGTCACAGAATCATAGAATGGTCTCAGCTGGAAGAGACATGAAAGATCATTTAGTTCCTACCCTTCTGCCATGTGCTGGGAAACTTCCACTAGACCAGAGCACTCAGGGCCCCATCCAGTCTGGTCCTGAACACTTCCAGGGATGGGGCAGAATCTTTCTGGGAGACTTGTTCCAGAGCCTCATCAACCTCATAGTAAATAATTTTGTCCTGATATCTAATCTAAATCTGCCTTCTTTCATCTTAAGGGCATTCCCCCTTAAGATGAAAGAAGGCAGATTTAGATTAGATATCAGGACAAAATTCTTCAAAATTCAAGTCCTAAGATTTCATCTGTTCCACTCTGTGGGCATGTGGGTCCTAATGGCTGCTGATCATGTGCTACAAAACATGCTCTGTACTTTTCCATTCAATTAATCCTTCTTTCTCTTTTTAAACTTGAACAAATTAACTAGTTCTTTAGTTCATGGTAGTGCACCACGGTGTCCAGTTTCCCATCTCAGGTTCCTTCGCTGCCAAAATTTTGTTTCTTATAGAATTTTTTTCTAACAGAAATGCAGCCCAAGAATTGAGGCCCTATCCCTTTCAAAGTTGTCAAAGAATTGGCTTCTCATCCTCAACCTCCCTTGCTCATATATTTTTTCCAATCAATCTAATCCTTAGCTACAGAATACCAAAACTGCTTCAGCTCACCACAACTGTACAAGCTGTGTCAGGCTCTCTGGTAACCATGTCTGGCTTGTATTAAAGACTGAACTCTGTTACACTCAATAGCACTTGTGTGTTCACTTTCCATTTTTTAAATGGGAAGATATGATTCAAAGGGAAAGAATGATACGTGGGACATAAGGAGAAAATATTCCCAGCTGCCTATATTTTATGTTAGCAGTAACTTTCCGAGTCTCTCGGTCTGCCCTCATTTATTCTGTAATGTTCAAATACTCCATCATCATTGTCATTTTATTTGCCTGGCATTTGCAGCTGTATTTTAAAGCATTATTGACCATCTTCTATTCCTCTAGCTTCCATAAAGGCAGAGTTCTTCAAGTGCCCTCCCAGGGACTCTTGTTCTCTGCCCATTTACCCATTGCTACCAACCCTCAGCTGGGTCCACCAGAAGAAATTCCATTACAAACTTAATAAGTGAAAGAATACAATTACTTTACTTGATCAAAATAAGGATTATGCCATATAAAAGAGGACAAGCACGAGAGAAGTGAATACAGTTCTAGACTGCAATTAATATTAAAGGTCTACTATAACTGGTGTAGCATCTTTACTACGTCATGGAGAAACTTGGCCTTCCTTAGCATGTCCCAAAGAGTTCAGCTCTTCATCCCAAGGGTAGTCTTCTTTAGGGATAAAAAGAAATGAATTTGCTGATCACCTATTCCATCTTGCCACATAGCGAATTCATCTAGCTTACCCTCACAGCAGTGTGGCAGTGTAGGGAAGTCTTCATGCCTCAATCCTCCTCAAGTTTTCTTCACTAGCATTTCCTGTAGGCATATCCAGCAGGCCCAGCTTTTCTGGCATTCCTCACCCTATGTTACAGTTTTAAGGAAGACAAAGTGGGAAACCAGGGGTTTTATACTTGTGATTTTAGAAGCATTCCACCTCCTGGAAGAATGCCTTTCAACTGGAGGCAGGTATGAAGCTAGACTGAGTATGGAGTGTTTGGTGAAAAAATGTATGTCAATATTTTGGGGACAGTCATAAACTGATATATACTTGTTGTGGATTATTGTTCATGGTAACAGAGCTCTGGGGCTTGGAGTGGGACAGTTTTCCTCTTGATTGTCTCAAGGTCAGTAAGGAAACCAGTAAAATCATTGATGATTTTGGACACAACTCAAAGGGGTAAAAAGTCACATCATGCTAAATGTCTTATACAATAATGCATTTCAGCTATTTCAGCAATTTTTCTCTGCATCCTAAATTTCTAGAAAATCATCATAAATGTTATAATAATGTTATGAATGTTTGTCAGCCTGAAGAACTTGTCAGGAAAGGTAGCATCTGGGGAAAATGCTACACATGCATTTTGCTGACGAAATGCACTCATATATTTTGTAGTTGGGTCCAGTCTCCTGCCTGTCTGAAGCAGAGAACAGTTTTGTTCTTTACTTGAGAGGGTCCAGGGCTCTTATTTGAAGTGCTTTGACTTTATTTGTTTCAAGGAAAACAGTCTTTATACTGATGACAGTACAGACATATCCAGCACTGGATTGCACAGGCCTTCTGCTGCAGAGAGCTCTGGGAGTCAGTAGCCAAGAAAGGACAGAAAATGACATATTGGCTTCATTAGCTCAGTCTGACTTACCAGCCTGAAGTTACCCTACTGATTTTAACAGACTAGCCAGAGCAAAGGGATTAAAGTTAGACAAAAGTATTTGTGGTCCCAACTGAGTCTTTTGCAGACCAAATAAATGTGAATGTAATGTCCCAGTGCAGAAATACAGCTATTTTCCAAATTTTATATGCTTTCAAACACTAAGAAATGCTTTTCATCAGTGGAAAATACATAGACCAACAGAAGAATGTGATGTATTTCAGACACAAAATTCTTCAGAATAAGCTTTCATCTTACAATTTTTAAGGAATGAAGTAATGTGCTCCTTTCCCTTTGCTTCCATAAGTCACAATGATGTATATAACATAGATAGACATTTTTTGGCCGGACTCAAAAACATCATTGAAAGAATCTAAGAACCAGATTCCACTTCCACCCTCAAACATATACACCACTACCTGTGGGCTGAATTTCCATTCACTTTGTTCAGAATACAGTGAATTAACTTTAGACTAAATTAGACTGCAGTCCTGAAATGAAGCACGCATGATTGAACAGCAGCTATTGAAGAGAAATTGAGTGAAGTCAGCAGGGTCTCAGATGAACAGGAACCCATCCACATACACCCAGTTCTTGGATAGCCACTTTTTCCTGTGGCCAGAGATGCCAAAAATGAACATTTTCAGAAATGAAAAAGAAGCAGAATAAGAATGGGAGCAGAGGCACGTACCAGAAACACCTCAGGTTTTTTTACTCCACATAAAACAGGGGGCGAAAAATAACTTTGCTGCTGGGTGCCATACAGTGACATTTCAGAAGTTGTCCAGTATATCCAGTCTAGATGAACCTAGTGCTAAATGCTTCTACCATGGACACAGAGCCCACTGAGGCTGCTTCTCTTCTGCAGTTCAGACAAAGGATGCAAAGGTGAGGAGAGCATCCTCTCCTGCATAAGCAAGTGTGGTGGAATACCATCTTTCTCCAGCCCTCCCACAAGGCAGTAGTGCTATCAGGCTGATCTCATTTACCTGTTCTCCCTCACTGCATTTCCTGTGTGGCAAGGGCAGCTTGGATTTTTCAGGGTCCCGCCACCTGAGGCCTCAAACAGTTTCTTTTCTATGACACAGGCACTTCTAGCCAACACTCAACTGCCCATGCCACATTACTGATGGCAAAGAACAATCTGTTCTTCCATTTGTTTCAAAATCAAAATAAAAAAAATGTTACAGCCCTTGGTAAGGAATGAGAGAGAAAAGAATGGAAAAAAAGAGTGGAAACAGAACCACTGGAGAGGGCCTTTTTAAAGGCTCTGGCCTATTTCCTATTCTGGAAAAGAATAACTAAGGATTCTTTTCATATCTGAAAGACAGTACAATTAAGGCCTAAATTGTTTCTTTAGTTGCCCAATCTGAATGAAAGTCACATCTGTGCAAGTGGAGTTCAGAGCAGCAAGTAATGACAGTCATGTACACATACATTCTTAACAGGTGCAAACCAAGCACAGGCTACAAAACCCCTGGATGCACATTTTATGCTGAAATGGGTCTGGTCTCTTGTTGAGGAGGGTCAGGCTGCTGCATTTCATTTGCCTTTACAGCACCATTGCACACCATTCATTTGAATGCTGGTCTGCTTTAAAAGCTGCTTTAAGACCTGGCTGTAAGCATGGGCAGCTCTTGCAACCACCTCTTTCCCTTGGCACTGCTGGAACAGTGCAGAGAAGTGTAGGGTAAATGAGAGCTAATGTGCAAAATCATACCTTAATTGCTAATCTCTGCAGTTTCATTTGACAGCTACACAAATGCCATGCTAGAATTTAGAGCCACATCACAAAGCAGACAAAGAATTGCAGGCACTTCTTAAGTCTTCTAGTCTACAGGGTGGCTTTCTGGTCGTTCAAAGCAATAACAAATCAACACAGGGGAAATGAGCATAGGCATGAAATTAACTCTTGATTTTTAGGTGTTTCATGGCAAATAATAGTATCACCTAATATTGAAAAACTAACAGCGTCTTTAAAATTGAACATAAGCCAACAGCTATTTTTGCATGTGTTTATGTCATCACAACTCAAAGACAGAAATAAAGAGATTTCCAGTTATCCACAGCCTGTGACAGTTTAGTCGCTTTCAGCAGGCACCACCACCAACATGGAGCTGTACAGGTGATACTACCCAGGCTCAGCTCCCTTTGCCTTAAGAAACAAAGTGAATGAGTTGAAATAGACAATTATCCACTTCACGTGTCTTTCGCAATTAGGGAAAAGGGGAAGGTATGTCTTGAAGGTGTTCCAAGGTCTTAGGTGAGCTGAGTTCCTATCTGAAGGCTCTCATAATCCAGTCATAGATCAGAAATAAACTGGGTACCTAAATCTTTGCTCAGATAAAATGTAGCAAATTTCATTGAATAAATCCAGGCATTGAAGACTGCAGTAGGGCATATTTATGTGAATGCAGTGCTCTGAACTGACTCAGTAGCTGGAACCTAGTGAAAATATTCTGACCTATTCACTGAGGATGTTTAGACAAGGAAAGCTCATCACATTTCAACACTCAGACTTGCAGATGGCTTAACAGGTGTATGTAGATAACATATATCTAAATGGTATGAAGAAGAGGAAGCAAAGGTTTGTGGTTTGAACCAAGTGCTGATGAACATAATAACTGTAATTATCAGGAAAAATATTTAAATCAAAGAAAAACAACTTTTCCATAGAGATAATTATAATGCTTTTATTTAGCAAATGTACTGAAAAATTGTTTTTCTGTAAAGACATACGGGCATGTCCCACTTCCACAGAGCTTCCATTCTCTGAAATAGCTATGAATTTTTGAAATTAGTTTAATGAACAGAGGGGAATGTATGTGGAGATGTCAAACTTATTTTTGTCATAAACCACATGATTCCATTTACCACTAATCCCCAAATAATTGACCTGGGGCCACCAAGGGCTTGCAGAACCCTTGCTGATGCTTTATAGAGAACAGGCTGTTCACAAAATTTTAACTGTCCTCTTTCTAGCCATGTGAAAAGAAAAAAAGACATTAAGTACTTCCTTAATACATACTTTTCCATACTGGCAGTTGCTGAGGTTACCACAGGATTGCTTTGGTTCTTTGTATTTTTAAAATTACATATGGAAGGGCAGAGATCTAGGACAACATTTCCCTACTAAGATGTGCTTTAAACTATAGAAAAGTTTCTTGAAACCCTGCCTTGTAAAATGGAGAAGAGACCCTACAGAATTCAGCATTTTTCAGCCTACACTTGGCTAAAATATATTTGAGTTTTTTTTCCTGAGAATTGCGTTCTGTTCTACTTTGAGTTAACCCCATATTTGCCTTCTACTACTACCTACTAGTGATGTTCCTCTCACTTGGCAAGCACTGACATGATTGTTATTTCCCCATGTGCCAGATTGTAAAGCATAGAGGAAATGACACAATATAAGGGTCTACAGTAACGATACAGGGGTGTCCCATATTGAGCCATTCTTTGGTTTGGCAGAGAGAAATGAAGTTTACTGCTTAGATCTGCCTCATATACATATGTTTGAATGTCCTCATTTTAGGAGAATGTCCAGAGACATCTCTAGCAGCCTGAAATGAAAACTCACTATATGCAAATCAAATTCAGTATAAAAAAAGACCTTAGAAACAAACCTATCAAGAGGGCTCTCCTCACCAAAAAATTAATTACAACTTACATTACTCAACTCTGATGAACAAAGCATAACTTTCCCTCAGATGTGAGGCCCAACTCAAAACACAAAGGAGGAGTACTTATTAAGTACTGATGTTTTTGAGATATTCATTTCTTGCCCTATTCTTTAATCCCTCTGGTCTGAAAACAATCTTTTCCCAGCTGTTTTTGGAATGTTTCAGGAAAAAAAAAAAGATATAAACTTTGGCCCTATTAGGGTTAATGCTTTTGCATAGACATATATGACCATAAACTGGTCAACTAGTAGAGGTCTTCTGCTAACATTGTGACTGAGAACAGGAAGAATACAGCCACAATAATATACAGCTGTCTACTAAAAGTATTGCATACAGACATCTTTGGCCATGCAGTCTCTTGGCCTTCTGGAAATAAGTGAGCTGCATTGCTAACATGACAAAAAAAATAGCAATGTTGAGAATCAGAAAGAGGCGAGTATAAGAAGCTGATATTGATGGGGCACTTCGAGCAGTCGCCACCATCTGTGCCAGCCCTGATCGGCCTTTGATTGACACCCCAGTTTTGTGCTTCACATAAGTGATATCTGCAAAATCCAGAAGATCTTTCATTTCCTCATCTTCATCTACAGGCAACTCTTTTTGTGCTTGAGTCTGTGCCTTTTGTCGCACTTTTCTTTCATTTACCTCAATTTGTGCAAAAATGTCAGGAACGGCATCAACAAATTTGTAGCCTTTGGCTACCTTTCTGTTTTTCTTTGTTCTGCCACGCTGCTGCTGCTGCTGCCTCTGTGAGATTGCAAATATCCTGTCAATGGCCTCCTCTGTCTGTCTCTTATCTGAAAACCTCAGCAGACGCTCAGCAGTCTTCCTAAAGCTGGCTGTGTTGCGTACACGAGACAGGATCTGCTTCTCAAGCTGCTGGAAAACGGGCTTAAAATGTTGCAGGTTCCTCTCCACGATCCCTATGTAGTCCTTGACTTCTGGCACTGTGGAGCTCCTAATGGCAGAGGCTCGGTCAAAGACAATTTTCTGGCGGTCTGCAATAACCTGTGCAAAGGCAGAGCGGGAGCCGTCCTCGACGGGCCACAGGTACACGGCGTAGGCGTGCTCACCAGTGGTCACAAAAACATCCAGCTGTGGGGAATCTCCACGCACGGTGAAACTCTGCACGTCCACAGAGGGCCCAATGAAAAGGTAAATGGCCCTGGTGACAGGGTGCCGCAGCAGGGTCGTTACATTCACGTAGTTTGTTCCATTGTAGGGGTAGCCCCGGGGATACATCCTTGAGGCAATGGTGGCCTTCTCACTGTGGCCAGTGTCGTCCATCCAGTACATCTTATATATCCCATCACGTTGCCTAATGAAGGCCCCATGGACATCATCAACAACTGTTTCTTCAAAAGGCACATCCACATTGTGGAAGAAACTGGTTGCTGCCTCCAGAGGGCTGTCATCTTCTAGGTGGATTTGGTCCACTAGCAAGAGAAGCTGGGGATGGAGAAGTACAAGGTTTCGTTGCAATTTTCTCAGCTTCAGTTTAGGATTATATGCACCCACTCCTTCTCCCCTGATGAAAACCACCCCGCTTCTCTCCATGGCAGCAACCACTCGTCCCTGACAGTCGCCGGCCGAGTCATGTTTATATTTAAGCCACTTTGAGGAACAGTCTTCTGTAATCTGCCCTTCCCATGGGGAGAAGCAGCTCTTAGACACAGCAGGGGAAAACATCAACACATTATTTAAAAAAGTATATTTTGGTCCATACAGAGCTTCTGTTATGAAAGGTACGCCATTGGGAGCAAAAGTAAAGGAGTTCTGGTCTGGGTGTTCGTGGCCAGCATTAAAGTTCCTCCACCCCTTGATCCACTCTTTGTACTTGTTCTTATGAACAATATCATATATTGCACGTCCTCCCAGCTTTCCTGACTTGAAGGAAAGGAAAGGCCTGTTGATTTCAGCTGGCAAAGCACTTCCATAAGTTACCACTCCCCAGTCCTCAAAATAATGCAGCTTAGGAACCCCATAGTCCGGTGGAGGTACAGAGCGCAAACTTGCATCATACCTGCAAAAAAAGATGAGAAAAATGGGGTTAAAAATCACTTGACTGATTCCACTATCAGCACTTGTACAAAACTCAAAAACCCATTCACTATTTACATCAAGGAGCAAGCCAACAATATCAAGCCCACAGTTATGCTTCCTAATCATATGGCTGTAATTATTATTCATCATACTAATCCCTATACAAATTTGTTGTGCGCTTTTTACAGAACAATAGCTGAAAACATCTGCTCTGCATTTAAAGCTAGCAGTCTTTCTGCAGTTCAAAAATAAGAGTACCACTAATTTCAAGCTAGCCACGTTTTGTCCTATATAGTCATAAAACTACTGACTATAACATAGATCTTTAAAAAAAGCAGATTAGACAAGGCTGCAGATTCTGCCTAAACATCAGCATTTGTGCCTATTTACTGACTACCTAACAAAGAGAAGCACAGTATCTGTTTCCCCAAAATGATGATTACAGAAGTCTGTACTCTTCAAACAGAATAGTCAATAAATTAAAAATTAATGAAAAGGCATTCTAAAGGATAAATGTTTATTATTTGTATCAGTTAATGTATGTTAATTTCTTTCTCCAAACTTGGCTGAAGAAAAATTTTCATGTTTTTTTCTTGTACAAATTGTAAGGCATTTTGTTTAAAAAGAAGCCTTAATTCCAGAAAAGGTTAAAATTATTACAATTTTATCTATGGGAATTAAAACAACAAAAATCTAAAACAAAACTTAACCTTCCGGCATTGTTTTTAAGCAACTAAAATAAACAAAACCATATGAAGCCCACTAACATTGCTGTTAGACGGTTCTGGAATCAGATTCATTCTTACAACTAACCAGGAGCTTCTGGCAAGCCCTAGACAGTCCCAGAATTTCCACAAAGACACAGGAGAAAACAGTGATGGGATGAGGTTGTAGAGGACAGATTCTGTATTTTGCAAGTAAAAAGATGAAGGCTGCTCGGAGCCTAACAAACATGCACTTTGATGTACACATCGTAAGTGCAAACCAACAGATTTTTCTTGCAAGAGAGAGAGCTACACTGACTTCTCAAAAATATACTTATCTCTACAAACTAAGAAAATTCATATGTGGATCTAAAGCTTCTTGAGTCTTTTAGTTTCTTACTTTTAGAAGATTGACATAGAAGTTAGCATAGCTGTAAATTGCATGGAAAAATAGCCATTTAGCCATCTAGCATGGCATTTTTTCCAAGCATAACTTGCAAATTAGTGTGCAAATCCAGTTAGCAGTAGTCTTACTGCTTGGATTATTTAGCTTTTAAAAGAAGGTTTATATTATTTTACAGAACTTTTGAAAGAATCTGTGCTTTAAATATTTACCTAATTCATTATAAAAGAACACAACAGGATTAAATCCCATTAGAATAGACCAAATTAAGCAGACTACAAACAGGCAAATTTTCAGTTCCTTTGGAATGGCCTGTATTCTATGAAAGCAATAGACAGTGGAAGGAAATCATAAAAGCAGATGTAGGACAAGACCAGGGTGTTCCCTGTGGCAACCCATACTGTGCGTCTGTGCTAAGTGAAGAGGTTCTTCTGTGCCTCATGACCCTGGGTGGCACATGGACAGCTTGAGCCTGGCCTCTATGGTGCAAATCTAAAGATAATGAATTACCACTAACAGCAAACAGCTGCCAGGTTCCTTTTGAGCCCACTCATTCCCTTTCATACCAGAGAAATTCAGTGTGGAGAGTGCACCACCTCTGCCCTTTGGATGGTGTGCCTGGGCCCTCCACCACTCGGTTCCTTCTGATCTGCTCTGCCAGCCAGTTCCCACTGCCATTGCGCATGACAAATTTGTCCAGAAACACCAGCTGGCTCTCCGGCCCGTAGAACCAGTTATAGTTGGAATCCGCAATGGCCACGGTTCTCTGGAACCCTTGGGGAAAAGGGAAAAGGAATGTAAGAGAGAACAAATAAGCACACAAAGCTGCTTTTGAAGAGTGTGACGTTGGTGCAAACAGAAGCAGCCTTTTGAGATGTTTATAGACCTGCTTGTAAATGAGCCGTAAATAGGTTACACAGGAGTGGTTTCCTTCTGCTGCAGCTAACTTGAATATTCACCTTTCTTCTTTGGCTTTGGGCTACAGACAGCCAAAGTACTACACAAAATGTAAGATGCAATCCACTTCCTCTCCTCACTCAAGTCTGGCAAAGGTAACTTTCCCTTTACAGCTTTTATGTGAATCTATACTCTCCAAAGGAATAAACCAGAGGTGCCCCCAAAGAACAAAATAATCAGCTTCACCTTGAAACCATCAGTGTGAGTTAATTTTGCTCTAAGGAACCTCTCCCTAAAGGATACCTGAGGTCTCACATGGAGTCAGCACAATTCCTTATGTGCCTGTGCTGGCATACCAAAGCTGCATTCAGCTCCCCTTACATACATGGATAGATCTGGGGTTCCAAGAGAGCTATCTATCCCTTTTTTAATCTGGAATTTGAGCAATGTAAGTTCCTAATGAGGTGTCCTGCAAATAAGCAACACAAGGGAAACAGCTTTAAACTGAAAGAGGGTAGACCTAGTTTAGATACGAGGAAGAGGTTCTTTCCTGTGGGGATAGTGAGGTACTTGAACAGGTTGTAAAGTTGTAGATGCTCCACTCCTGGCAGTGTTCAAGGCTAGGTTGGATGGGGCTTTGAGCAACCTGGTCTAGTGAAAGGTGTCCATCATTAATAAGCAGTGATAGACAAGGATGTTACTGTTTTGATGACTGTTGAAAATCCAAGAAAATGGTTATTTTGAAAAAAAATCCAAGTAGAGTGCTGTTTTAAAATGGCCTATTTCAAATATGAAATTTATTGCTGCTTCAAAAATAAAGAGATTCATCTTCGTTCACCCAAAGGACCTACCTGGCAGGATAGTCCTGTACATAAATGCAAAGTGCTGCTTGAGCCAGGGGTGGTTGAAGTGATTGATGTCAAAATGTCTTTGGACAAGAAACATGTACTGAAACAGTGATCTGGTTGTGTAGCTGCCATAAGCCACCCCTTCATAGAGGGAGCCATCTGTGACCTCCTGCAGCAGGACTACTGACTTCTCCATGATGGCCAACACTTGCTTGGTCCACAAGTAAGCTTCCTGTAGGTAGCCTGAAAGAAAAAGACAATGGCAAAACTAATTAAAACACAACAGTTCATAGATAATGCCATCTGTACTTGCACAGTGGCATTCTTCACAGCAAGGAATCTACAGTCCAGGGGTCTATAATACAACCTACTGCTGCAGCATCCCTGTACTTCTAAGGTGAAAAAATCAAATACTGTATCTAAACACAGCAAAACAAGGTCACATGAGCATGGGAAAATCTATCAAACGCCTTTTGCTAATTATATGGGGCTATGCTTTACAACTTAAAAAGAAAATTTCCTTAACTCATTTAGGACATGCAAAAAAGTGAAGAGCCAAACCAAGACTATTTATTGCATTTCAAATTAAAGCTGTATGAAAACAAACTAATGGCCCCACTAGAGGGCTCCAATAATGCAACTATTCTGATCAGTCATTTTTTACTGGCAGGATCACCAGCATGGTAAGGAGATCCACAGAGACTGAAAAAGTAAACAAGTTCCCATTTGAGCTGCATTAACTGATATTAACTGATATTCTACTAACTCATGCTCTATTTTAAGACCTGCTCTGCTCTACTTTTATTTTCAGTTTGTTGTACAACCTAAAGAGTTATCCAAATAAATGCTATTTTGGAAGAGCTTTGCATGGGTAATTCTAAAAATAGATCCCACAATTCCAGAACAAAATTGATCTTCCAAGTAGATAAATTCTCAGCCTCCGCATATACAAGCCCTAAGCAGTTTCAGTTTTTCTATAGAAAAACATTTCAGAAATTTTACTATTTTGGTCTGCTCTACACAAACCAAGACCTGGGAAGAGGTCACGAGAAACCTTCTCAGTGCCAGTCTTCTTTCACTAAGCACAAACACGAGGGCCTCAACACCACATTTATGTATTGCAGAAGTCAGCACATGGAAGCCAGCAGAGGAAAGGCTACATGCCTTCTCTTATTTTCTTTTGTATTGAGTAGCAAGAGAGGTAGGACTGAACAGAGATCAACTGCTTTGTTCTTCTACATGGCAACTTAGTGTTCTCCCAGCTCAAAGTGTCTGGACATGGGTTTAACCAGACTTAATTCCACCCTACAGCAAAGCCCAGCTGGCACATGTTACACCCCACTACGTGGTGAAGCAGTGCCTGCTGAATGAAGCACATGTGCCAGGCTAAGGGAGTAGGAGCTGCATTCAATTCTGTTATTCAAAGTGTTTCATCTCACTGCCACCAACATTCTGTTTATGCTCAGCAGTGATGAGTAATTCAGGCATCCTTATAGTCAAGGCTGCCAAATCCTGTTCAGTTAACAGAAAAAAAATAGCAATGTCTAAGCAAAACAGACAACCTGAGTCTAACATAGTACTTTAAACACCTAGCTGAAGAGAAAACTGTGATGGGAAGGCCTGAGCAACAGTGGTAGTGGTACCACTTACTTCCATTTCACTCACAGCTTTTAAGACACTCTTTCATTACTCTTCATGGAGCTGGCAGCATAGTGGTCTGTCAGAACAAAATCCTGAATGTTTCCACTCCTATTTTCCCTTGTGATGTAAAAAGGAAGCTAGTTTTTGACTCCTGCAAGAATGCTATTTGCCATGGTTTAGCACACTGCCTTTATCATTGAAGTGCATTAATGCTCTGTTTACTTAAGGTACATCTGTGCTATAACGCTGCACTTGTAGTACACTATAAGAATAATAATACATTGAAATGAAAAATGTAAAAGACTCAACACCCTGTCAGGCTACATGACAAACCAGAACAAATCTCACCTAAATTTAGCAGTATATAAACCAGGTATCTATATTAATATCAAGGCCTTACTCAAGTTTCTGTTTTGAACATCTGAGTGTCTAAGTGCAAAGACTTTGCCATATGCATGTGCCTAGAATTAACTTCAATTAGTTTCATTTTCATTCCTATGGCAACATTTGCATTCTTTTAAATTGGCTATTTAGTCTCTACAAGCTTCAGTAGCTGAATTGTGTTTAAACTTACTAGTTGGAATTTAAACCTTCTGTGAGAAAGGTCTACACTGGGGTACGTTATTTGCAATTGCTATGTATCTGATACAGAAGCATAATATGTTCATGCCTTTTCTCCCTCCCTTTTTCTGTCTTTTTCAGATTATTTTCTTTCATATTGGAATTACAGTTTGTTTTTTTTTTTTTCATTTTAGACTTAACAGAAATACCTCATTCAGTTGCTTGTTAAAAAAATAATAAAGTTGCTCTATATCAAAACAACAGAATTTTAATTTAGAAATAGACTGTCTGTTTTGATCTATTTTCATTTTAAATATTACTACTATATTCAAATTGCTCAAAAATTCATTCGTTTCCCACTTTTTTCCTTCCTCCTCCCCCCAAACACCATCACTTTAGTGAAAAAAAAATTGCCCAGCTTTGTGATATTTGCATTGTTTTTCACAAGGCAAACTTAGGGTTTATATCTTAATAAAAACACAGAACCATCTTGCAAACTGCCAGCTTTTTGCACCAACAAAGACTTAGGGAAGGATGGAATTATATGAAATTTAGCAAACCCACTGAGTAAACATGGCTTGAGTCTTCAATTTGTGGAAGGCAAGACAGGAGGATAGGGAATAACTTCCACACATGCTCTTGATGCTTTTCAACATATACACATCAGTCAGTGTGTTTGTTTTGACAGGCACTTAACAAAAAATGACCCTCCAAACACAGTAGTTGCCACAGTTTTTTTGTCACACTTCTTTGGGCACTTGAAAGCTCCAGTGATGTGCAGATGTGCCTGTGCTTGGCAGGGCTGAGCAGTTTGGCAACACCATCAGCATCCAGAAACTAGATTTTCCTTGACTTGCAATGCATAAGTAATTCCATTTGGGATCATGTTTTCAAAATACTTCTAGCACATATAAAATAATCACCTGATGAAATACTGATTCATTCTTATAAAAGCAGGAGCTGGCTCCATGACTTCCATCTCTCAGCTGAAGCACCTCTGGGGTTTAAAGTCAGGATTGCTTACCTGCTTTCTCACTCTGTGACTTGCATTCTCCAGCAGGACAGGAATAGCCCCTCGACAGAGTAGAGGCAAAAGCTACTGGCCAGGGTATTCACCTTGGAAATGGGAAGGATGGTTTTATGTCCCCAAAGCAAAGAAGAAGAGGAAATATGGCACAAATGTTGGTTGTGGGGTGCAAGGGCAGAGTTCAGAGGGAAAAAAGTACAGCCTTATGTATCTCTATAGAAAAGGCTTTTGGGAAAAACGGTCCTAAGCTGTGGCATTTGGGTGGATAAAGCTACACTTTTGCAGCTCCCCCAGGCGACAGAAGTCTTGGATGAAATTCCAGGTTATCCTGTTGTCTGGCTCCCAGATCAGAGCACTGGGTGTTTCTGACTGCTGACTTTCACAATGCTTTGTGTAAAGAGACCAAGTGTATCATTCTACATTGACAATCTACTCTGAAAGACACTGTCCATGAATCAGGACTGGTCAAACTGTACACAGGGGGATATTCAAGTCTTACAAATTGTGAGGCAAGAATTTCAGGATCACTTAGAAAACTGTACTGATAGACACACACATCATGTTTTGTCTATCTGCCCACAGACTTTTGTTCTATTGAGTAAATTAAATTTTACTAAGCAGCAAAAGAGCAAACCCAATACTGGTGTACACTAAGAAGCATTTTTATCAAATCCTGAACTTTGCTGCATAAGTGGCTGATTTGAGCTGACACACTTCAGAAAAAATATTCCTATGGCTTAGCACATACCTTGATTCATCAGAACCAGGCTTCCAGCCAGCAGGGCCACACAGTTGGTAGGCTGGTGGTTGTGAAGGTACTGGAAACCCCATCCACGTCTGTATGATGTTTCGTACATATATCCTGAGGCATTGGCAATTACTTCAAGAAATCTCTCCTGTTGAATCTTGCTAAGGTAGCTGTACAAGAAGTCATAAGCAGTGGCAAAACCAACCAAGGAGTGAGCAAGAGGGACTTCATCCCAGGGGGCATCCTTCACTAGCCTGTCAATAAATGAAGATGTCAATTAATTGAGTTTCACCTACTTAGTTTTCCCCCTTACTGTACTGTGACATGTATATGACTTAAAGTCTCTGAAGTTAGATGATTCATGTTGAATTTTAACACAGTAGTAAGATACTTGTCAAGTCTCTAAACTATTCTTTCCTATCCTAAGTATAGACAACAGTAATCTTCAAAGCTCATAAACTTTATTAGAAAGATAAAGGTGCTAAATATTAGAAAAATGTTTGAAATATTCTGGGTTTTGCTAGGAGAAAGATAGGTAGAATACTGATTGTACAGAAATGGAATCAATTCATCTGAAGAAAGATTAATATAATTTTTTGTGATAAAGCAATGTGCCATGGTTTATACCCCTCCAACCTCCTGTAACAAACATTTTTTCTTTTCCAAAGGAGTCAGTTGATGATAAATAGTGCCTATGAGACTAAAGCTGTCTTTAAAGCAAGTATAATAAAACAACTCACTATACTGTTTTGTCCTGTCCCAAATGCATTCAAGGACAGAAGTAGAGAAGAGGAAACTTAGTTTTACTACAGCTCAAATTAAAATTATTAATAAACACTGGGGTTTTTTAATGCTAAGATGGAAAAGAGGTAAAATGCTGTCAATACTCAAAAATTATTTTCTAGAACTACTGGCTTGTGTCCAATGATTACACTGAACTTAGCAAAATAGTAAATTTTTAGCAAGAAAATTCATCATATGGGTAGTATGGAACAAATATTCCTCTTAAATCAAGCATACATTGTGTATCAAAGACTTTAGTTTTGCAGTACTTACAGGCCATGGTTCTACAGAAAAGAAAATGCGAAGGAATGCATAGTGGAAATAAACTTCTATAAACTGAAAAATCATCAGTTGCTCTCATGCTTCTCCTATTTCACTTTTTTTGCAATCTATTTCTTATTACAGAAATAAATTTAAATTGTTGAGATGAGTGTCCTACTGCAATCAATAGAAATGGTGCTGTGCTCCTGAAGGCACACACACTGCAGTTTCAACTACATTATGACTCTACAAATACGATTTCATCTTCATTTGTATAAGCAGCAGCATGAACACACGAGAAAAAAACCCCAAAGAGTAAGATAAAACCAAAAAAATTCTGTTACAGCAGCATTTAATGGCATTCCAATTACGACCATCAGGCTAAGGCACTGCAATGATGGTAAAAGACATGTGCAAGTGAAAAAAAATACTTTAAATTTTTCTTTCAGCATATTTAAATCATTGGAAAAACTCAAGTTTGGCACATTCATACTCTCATGTAAGGAAACTTTCTGTATGCTTTTTGATTAGCTGAATTTCCGATATTTTTAACTGTTCACCTTCTCTCAGCTTTGATCCCATCTTCTGCTTGCAGTGAAATGAAACATTTTCTACCTTTTTTAAAATGAAATATTTGTCTCACAGATTTAAATTAAATACATCAATCTGAGTTATCTGGTTATTTGTCAATCTCAATTAATTCTCTATTTCTGCTTCTTCATCTTTCCTTATAATTGAAAAAAAACTCTTAAAATGTTGTTGATCCTATACATAAAACTAAAGTTCCATTCTATGCCAATTATATGCAACACTTTGGCACCATGATTTCTGTCAGGAATCCTTTGACACAGAAAAATTCCTTTGATCAGCTATATAATGAATATTAATTTCCAAAGTATTTTTAGTTTCACTAAACCTTTGCATATTCAGAAATCAGAGTTCAAATAGGTACAGGAAATTTCACTTTAAAGGCATCTGCTTGGAACAATTACAAAGAGTTTGAGGCTAAGCTATACATTAGGGTGGAAGAAAAATACAATGAAAGAATTTGAGCTAATTTAAAATATTTAATTCAAAGTTCAGTATCCTTTTAACAAAACACAAGCTCCTAATTAGATTGTGATTAAACCTATCCTGCTTAAACCTGATCTTTACCTGACTTAATTTAAAATGGGATTTGTCAGTGGAACTGATTTATTGTAACTTTCACTGTCAAGGTGTATACTAACTTTACGCTTAGTTTCTAACAGAATACCACATCAAATTCTGCAGTGTAAGAGCATATAACAGTCTCCATACCACTGCTTCTGACAAAATAGAAAACAAACTTCTCAATTTATTACCTCCCATGTAGAAGACATAACTGCATTTAGGCTCCTGATCTTTTCAGGAAGGAAAAAAAAGACAAAACCAAAACAAACCCCACAGCCTTTCAGAGTAAACACCCTGGCACCCTTATCATACATACTGACATAGTTACCCAGCTTGGGTTAGACAAGAAATTTTGTCATAACTGCCCTCAAAATTGCACTTCTATACAGTTAAGTCTCGTATAAAATTCCACAGAGGAGGTTCACACAAGTAATAGAGAAAATTAAAGATGATGATTTAAAGATCTTAATTTCTAAACACACAAACCCACAGTCAAGATCTGTTCTTAAGGTGAAGCTCTTTTGAAGAAACAACTCTTTACTTGCTATAAATCAGTGCACCCACCCTTAACTTAGTTTCAAGGGAACCGAGTAATGCACACCAAATATGTGGAAAATTATTCACAAGAAGAATGGTCAAGAAGCAAGTGTTACATGGCTTTTGTATCTAAATTATGTTCTCATTTTTCAAATGCTCCTCTGTGTGTCAGATTGGTAAATAGCCTGGCTGGTAAACTGGGGGAAAGCACAGAGACACAGGCGTGCACTGAATGTACGTGACAAAAGGATTTTTCAGGATTAGCCATTAACTACTAAGAAAAGTGGTATATATTTATACAAAGATTGGTAAAAACAAGCTGATACTTTGCTCTGTACAACAAGCTATTTTCTAAGCCACTGACTCAAGACTAAAACTTAACATTATAGAGTATGAACTTCAGCTTCAGAATTAACTTTGTCTGACGACAGCAAGTAACCTCTACCTCAAGGCTGCATTAGCCTTGTCAGCCTTTAAAGGCATCATATGTTACAAAAACAAACAAACAAACAAATCCAAAGTAAATAAAAAATATCTACAGTGGGTTCTTTAATACAGAACAACTACTTAGTTGCAGACATATGCACTTTGAGCAAAGGCAACTGTTCCAAAAATTCTAAAATATATTTTAAATTCTAAAACATAAAGGCACCCCTACCGTACCTTTTTACACTTACATACCTGTATCTGTAGGTATAGGTATATTTGGAAGAGGTGCCTATCTGGAAACCTGAGAAGGTTATGAAAGAGCAAAAAGTGCTGAACAGGTTTGCTACCTCATGATCAAACTCCATAAACATCCAAAGCAATAAGCATTGTTCTGCACAAAAACCTGCTGTCTGGACAAATCCTGTGAATGGCACAGGATAAATACATGCCTGGGGTGTTCTTTAAAGTTTTGTTCATCTGTGTCCTATAAAATATTTTTGTTACTTTATTTTAAATATTCAGAGTTTGATATAAACCCTCCATTAAGAAAGTGAAGAAATAAAGAGATCATGGATAAGGCTGGAATTATGGATAAGTAGTATGGGTTTCCTACATCTGTTGAGAATTTTAGCATGGTGTAATGTGGTTTATCTGTTTTAGATTTGCCACCTCCTACAATAAACAATGAATATGAAGAAGGGGATCCTGTTTTCCAGTGATCAATTGATGGCATCAAAAACCATCATGCATCCACTGCATTTGTTCGATGTATACACAGCACCTTCATAAATGCAATTCCAAGCTCTAAATAAGTATACCATTTGCTTAAAATTTTGGATGGAAAGTAAAAAGCACTATCATCAACAGAGCCAAGGTCACTACAACCTCTCAATTTCTTGACAACATTCCTGATGCTACTACTGCTTCTTCTCTCAGTAGAAAAGTGTTTCTGTAATTTCTCACTATTCACTACCAAATAACTACTTCCTTACTGAAAGCAGGGTCACCTGGGTTGGGGCAGTCCCAGACATGAGTACAGACTGGGAGAATTCACTGGGAACATCCCTACAGAGGTGGATTTTGGGGTTCAGGTGGATGAAAAGCCGGACATGACCCAGTGATGCGCACCTGCAGCCCAGGAAGCCAATTGTTCTGGGCTCATCAAAAGCAGTGTGGCCAGCAGGGTGAGGGAGAGGATTCTGCTCCTCCATTCCACCCTGGTGAGACCCCACCTGGAGTGCTGCAAACTGCTCTTGGTTCCTCAACATAAGAAGGACATGGACCTGTTAGAGCAAGTCCAGAGAAGCCAGAATGATGCTAAGATGGCTGGATCACCTTTCATATGCAGACAGGTTGAGAGAGACGGGGTTGTTCAGCCTGGAAAAGTCTCCAGGGAGACCTTACAGAAACCTGGCAACTGGCACAGATTGCCCAGAGAAGTTGTGGATGCCCCAAACCTGGAAGTGTTCAAGGCTGGGCTGGATGGGGCTTTCAGCAACCTTGTCTAGTCCAAGGTGTCCCTGCCCAGTACAGGGGTTTTGGAACCCAAACAATTCTGTTTCTATGATTCTATAATCATTTCTCTCAGAAATACAAGCCAAGAGGGAAAAAAACACTATCTGGCCAGTTCAAGGCAGGATTTAAATCAAATTTTGCTGCTCAAGTGAGTTCCTTGATCATGATCTGTGGGGTGTTTAGAGTCATCTTTCCTTCACTGTGTATCCAGTTTTTAAAAACAAATTGAAGTAAATAGGAAAATAATCCTCTTTAATCTGAGATATAGAATACCCTTTCAAGCAGTGTGAGATCTGAGTTTTGGCCTCTAGGTCAACAACTAACATGGTATCAGTGCATGCAAAATGAAGAATTAAGCACATCCTGACACATTACACAAGTAATCCTTGCATTACACAAGTAATCAACATCCTGAATTTTAATGCTCCAAACTTTCCCATGACAAATTACTGCAGAATAACTCCTGGAGGAGGAGATTGAAGGAAGGATGCCAGTACTCCCTCTTTACTAGTGAAATTCTCAATCTCACTAGGTGCATGCAAAGGAAATGAATGAGAACTCTTTTCTAATGGCTTACAGGTGAAAATTAGTTCTAAGACAGCCCTGTAGTGCATTTTGAGGCCGTCTACCCCAGATATGCTAGCCAGCTTGTGAGCATGGTTGAGTTTAATGCACACTAAATGTCAAGTGTGGATGCAAATGAGGCATGTAATGGGGCCAACTGACTTCTTGATTGCTTGTGCAATTGTACAATTGTGCAATTGTCTTCCCAATGCCAAGGGCAATGCCTTAGCACTCTTGCTATTGTCCTGACCCAGTTCTGAGGGAAGAAGATACAGCTTTAAACTTCCTACCAGGCAAGAAAGAGAAATACTCTTCTGTAGCTAGACAAAACTTATATATCAAGAGGGAGAACACCTTCCAAGGGGAATGAGACCACCAACATTTGTTTTATAAAGCAGACCAAATCTTAAATATTTTTCTTACAAAGTCTCCAAAACAAGGTATTTTTTTGTGCTCAAGTGGAATATTTTCTTAATAAATGGAGCAATATTCTAGAACTATCATTTTGGGAAGAAAAAAACCTCTTTGAAAAAAAACCAGCCTCTCAGCTTTTACCCTTCCGACATTTTTCTGGTTGGCTGCAAAAGCAAAAGCCCCATTATCTGTCCAGCCTTAGTGCTCAGTCCTTTGCAACAACAAAAATGTTAAAAATAAAAAACATACTTGAAAAACTGATGATTTATGTTTCTGGTGTTTAAGGTAAAACAGGTTTGCCCCTCTCTCTTTACCAGCCATGTTTCAGCAGCAGCCAATCTCACATGCTTGTGTTCATTGCAGCTCAGTTGACAGGAAGAAAGGCAAAGGAGTGGTTAAATGTAAAAGGCTACATTCATGTCAGTATGGGAAAAAAAGTTTTAAGAGCTTACTATAAAAATAGAGTTGTACTGCTTAGGTGCTATGGGGAGGAAAGTAAAACTTTAGATCCTTAAAAATCTTAATCTACTTTTCAACCTGTTTCCTCATAGGTCTATGCTATGATAATCATTCTGATGCTTCTAAAGCTTCTTTCAGATCTTCTCTCATTTTTGGCTTTGATCACAAGAGAGTCTTTCTCACACAGGGCTTGCTTTTATGATGCTTCTGTGTTGACACATTAATAAACTAGAACTAACTCTGTTTTAGTTGTTCTCAGTGTCATATTAAGCAGGCACAGACATTTAATTATGTTATTATTTTAGGAGATTGCCTCTAGCTCTTGTTTTAGCAAATTTTTATACCAGTCACACCACAAAGTGAGCTCCCTGTAGCTACCACAGAATGTCAGCACCAATTGATCTTCTATATCAATTTAGGTATTAAAGAAGCTGTCCAAAATCCAGCTACCCACTTAATTTCGCAGACATGCACAATTTCTATTTTTAAACACTACATATGTAGAAGATAAAAACAGCATAAGGGTTTGATATTTCACTTACTAACATAACATATATTCCAGATACCAAATTCATCCTCCTACCCTTCCTTTTATTTTTCTTCCTCTCTGAGGGAGACAGCATATCAGCATCCTCCAAGCTTCTCTTATACTAACTTTTATTCTACAGTCTTATAAAGGCCCCTAAGTTTTCTTTGAATGTGATTGCTGTTTGATTATTGGGAGTCAAATAGATGTTATAAATTTCTGGTGTCAGCACAGACTTTCTTTATTTCAACTTGGCATATATGAATTTATTTCAGTTAAATGATTATCCACACGTTTAATTATTTACATGTATCTATTTTTATCTTGTAATCTGTATTGTTCAACATCAAGCACTATCTGGATAGCAACAGCAAGGGTGTGTTTATTAAAAAGTATAGGATGCTCCAATATTTTTTAATAAACAGTGACTAACAGAAAGCTATGATTGCTAGTTTATAAGAAAGCAGCAGAAAGGTCACAGATTTGTTATGCCACAGCCTCCTGCTAGATTCTCCTTAGTTGCTGCTATTTCCTTGGAATGTCTGCATGTGCTTGACAGTAATTATCTGCCCTGTGAAACCCACAGAGCCACTGTTAAATCCCACACCTTACTGCACATTGGTAACATACTTGTCTTTAAAAATGTGCAAAAAAACCAAACTATGTGCAAAAAACCCCAAAACAAACCCACAGAAACCTCCTTCTGGCCATTGCAAAGTAGAACATCTCTCCTGCTACAAGAAGGATGCAGAATTTGTGAACTCCCGAGGCATTTGTTTGTAAGGCGGGCTTAGTAAAGAAGAAAGCTTTTCGCTGCTTTGTCCAAAACAGAGAATCTGACTGAACCGTTATTTCTGCACAATGTGTGACTCTGATTACATCATTCCGCTCAGTACGGGAATGGGATGAGCCAGCAGCATATGGAAAGAATCACGAGCACGGATCTCCTCGGCCAAAACGCCCTTCTGGTGGGGAGTGCTCTAGGGGCCAGTCAGAGATAAAATGCCAGAAAACACATCAATATCCCCTGTTCCCTCTAAAAAAAGGTAATAGGTTTCAATATAAGGAAAACTCCCCATACGGTTTTAGACAGTATCTAGATATCCAATCCATAGAAAACCAAGGGGTTTATTTAACACCAGCTTTTAATTTCTACAGGCAAAACCATTAATGCTCATCTATTTCAACTAAAATATGAATGCAGATTTGTTTGCTGTTGCTAGTCTCACAACAGTGTCATTCCCATATTATTCTGGGCGATTGTTATAGTTAGCTGTTACCCAGTTCCTCTCTGTTTATTTTAAAATGTAAACCTACTCCAGGATGTAGCCATTAGGGATGCTCTGCTAATGGGCAGCATGCCTATCAACATGGGTTGTTATGACAAACGGCTCAACCTCTGTTCATTGACACAAATGGGAACTCAGTTATCGGTGTACTTTATTATGTGACATAAAATGACTATTTTAATAGATGAGAAAGGACCAGAGTTCTTAATTACATGCCCCTTCCATGTATATATATCAATTACCAGTAGACTTCCTCATAATTGTATCCTGGGATATTGAACAATATTTGGACTATTGAGGATTCCACTAATGTAAAGAAGAAATTTAAAATGTCAGTCTCCTTAATCTCCTAGCATTCAGAAACAAATAACCAGTGACATTTTAAACCATATTTCTTTTATTCAACTACTGTACATGCTAAAAACATACACTTTTGTTTTCTGGTAAGGCTAAAATTTTACATTGCCAAAAAAACTAGAGGAAACTCATTAACATGAATTTTTTTCTTTTTTCTTTTTTTTTTTTTCATTCTAAAGCTATTTTAGAGTCAATGCCATGACAGCAGAAGTCAAAAGAAATCCAGATTATACCTCTGAAAGAATTTAGCTGCCAATCCCAAATTTAACTTTCCAACATGTCGATGAATCTGTCAGTGATAAAAAATATATTTTTCCGGAAAATTTACATGTCAGTTTTGACACCTACATTACTGAGGAGATCTAAGGAGAGGCCTGTTTTACTTACCTTTCTGATATTTCTTTGGAAAAGCCCTTTTTCGTGATGAAATAAAGAGTTCTGGCAGATGACTTTCCTAACATGCAAGGCTCCAAAGTCAGGCAACATCAAGACTGCTCCTTCTTTCCACCCTCCTGATCAGAACACACGCGCCCTCAAATTATTTATTAAGGACAATAATCATAATATATAATCCAGAATGCTATTTTCCTAAAGTCTGAGGAAAACCAAACATGCCTAGATAGACTAGACAAAAAATTCCACCACTGTGACACTGCCAGAACAGCTCATGTAACAGCCACAACTCCTATTTATCATGTTTATTCTCCTAGTCTTATCCTAAGTTGAGAAGTGAGTGCAGTAACATTTTCTGGTACTTTTAAGTTTCTTAGGAAAAACAGATTTACATAATCTGTCTGTCCAGTCCTTCAGCCTCTGAACCCAGACTATTTGAGCAAAGGCAGACAGTGCAGTACATGCCTCAGAGATGTCACATTCCCACTTTTCTGAAAACCACTGTTGGACAAGGGAAAGAGGTGTATTGCTGCCACCACTGATGGGGCTATAGTGTAAACTCTATGCTGACAGCATTCAGACATAAGTTCTCAGGGGGGAAACAAAAATGGAAACCAGATCCATGTTTCTGCCACAGCATTTGAAGAGCTGGCCAGGTGGAGGTTATACAACGGGCAGCTTAGCCCAGCTCTATCGTCTATGTTTACAATTTCCTCCTGCACTTCCACTACTACTAAGCACATTGCAGCCACTTCTTTTGCAAAGCAGAGAACCCTGAAAAAACCTTGATTGATTTCTGAATGGGATGTCTACATCAGAAGGAAAAGATGGGAAAAGCATGGTTTCTCTTTCACCAAGGTAATGCATGATACTTGCTTGAGAAAAAACAGTAGTTGGAGGCAGGTAAATAACATCAAAGCCAGGTGGAAATGGGATATCTGCTCGGTTCTGATTGGTATCTGGACAGCTGGGACAAAGAAGAGCATTATAACAGGGACAGAACAACCACAATTAATCCAGGGCAGGAATCGCAGGACATAAGGAACTTAAATAAGGTTGAGACAGAAAGTGAGATGTAGGAAACTGGAAAAAAACCAGACACCAACAAGTTCTGCTACTCAAAATAATGCTTCCTCCTCTTTCTTATTTCATTAAAACAGATTGTCATGTAACTATACCCTACCCAAAACATGTTAAGAAAGAGTGTGAACAATAAAACTAAGGAGGAAGGTGTTGACTTTGGAGCAGTCTGTCTCCTATTGGAGATGGTCACACATCTTTGTATTCACCTCTGTAAGCTATATCCCTTTGTCAGTGTGCCAGGAGAAACATACACTGTCTCCAGAGCTAAGACTTAAGCTTTGTATTGCTATGCTTCAGTGGAAGATTTTGGAAATGACCACCACTGTCGAGACAATACTTTTCTTCCTAAATCCCACATGTCCTCTCTTCTGTGACAGCCAGGCAATATATGGCCAGTGTGTCATATCTGTCTCCCATCACTTCTTTTGCTCTAGCTCTTGTATTTCTGTGGCATTCACCATTTTAATACCTAGTGCAGGGGAGCCTGAACACTATCATGCCTTTTCAACCATGCCCATCAGGAGGACAGAGATCCCACATTATACTAGCTCAAATCCAGCATAATTCCAGTGGTGGCCCAAGGAAAGATAATGTTTATAGGATACTACTAACTGGTTACTAGAAGGTAAGGAATCATGGTTTGAGCAACGAATACTGCTTGAACAGCTAGTGCTTCTCTTCCTGTGCTGACTTGAATCTTGACTCACACTTCTGCTGAACTGCTGTCACCACAGAGCAGTGGAAGAGCAGCTATGACAGAAGGGAGCAGTGCCCCATCCAGGTCCATCTCACTGCCCTGGGCAGATGCCACTGTCCTGGCAAAGCCCACATTCCCATCCTCTGTCTGACCTATTTACAGTGACAGCAGTCCAGGACTGTAGTCTGAAAGGTGCACCAAGTGGCAGCTGCTACAGGGAGGCAGGGAAAAAGCATCTGTCTGAGCAAAAAGAGGAGATAAATTGCAGATGGGTATGAAAAGGAGGAGACCTTGGGGTGTCAACTCTAGAATCACTCCTACAGTGAGGAAAATAACTTCTCTCCCCATAGAAAGAGCGTGGCACAGAGAAGACAGAGTAACTTGTAGGGATGGATGACAACTCACATCCAGGGGAAGTTAATCCAGGAGGTGGTCATAAAAACGCCAGTTACACAGGCAGTTCCAGCAATCAGATGGACAACTATCATGTCCTAGCATGTCTTAAGGAGAGGCCCAAGAACCATGCAGCCAAGTCAAGCTGCCACTCTAAACTAAAGCTCAGACAGATGTTAGAGCAGACTGCAGAAGCCCAAGAGTGTAATTTTAACCGACACCTAATTATACCTTTTTCACAGGCCCCCCTTTCCTAAATTCTTCCTAAGGAAGAATTATACAAAAGATATGTATGAGTCTGCAGAAAAAAAATTAAAAGTAACCCTTTTAGCACTTCTTGCCACAAACCAGATGTGAAACTCTTTCTTCTGATTGAGAGTGGGTTTGGATTACTTTTTTTTTTTACAGCAAACAGGGTGATGCACAAAGGATCATGCTCCTTTCACCATCAACTTTCAAGAAGATCAGTGGTGAAGGTGAGAAGCTGTGTGTCACTGCTGGTCCAGATGAGGGTAAATGTATTCAGCAAGTTAGTCACTGTTAAAATTAATATTAGTACAACTGACATAATTTAAGCAATTCACTCATCCACTCATTTCTCCAACTGTGAGCAGTTTATACAGTAAGAACAACTTTAAAAAGGCCAACTTAAAAAAAAAAAGACAAAAATCTACCAACTAGGCTGAGCCGCCATCCTCTCCATGTAATCCTTGGCCATATTGATGGCCTCCATGTTTTCAGGGAAGAGCACACAGAACATTGCCAGGGCCCCAAGGTTGTTGCCATAGATTTCATTCCAGCGAGCGCTGAACTCTTTTGGGTCCCAAGGAGGAAGGTACTCCAGGGGATTTGACAGCATGGTTTGCACTGCTTCAATCAGACGAGCTGCAATGTGCTGGTGCGTGGTGCTGGCCTGGAGCCGCAGAGTCTCCACGTCCCCCTTGGAGAAGTAGAGCATGGGGTAGCTGTCATAGTTGGCATTGACAAAAGGAACCATCGTGTCTTGGTCCTCCCTGGCACCGCAGGCAAAGGCAAAGCAAACCGCGTGTATGAAAAACACACTTGGGGCTCCCCGTGTGTGAGTCCTCATTGTGGCATCAGATCTCCAGGTCTCAATGGCAGCCAAACCATCTTTGAAATGTCCTGTGGTAGATGGACATGAAAGAATGAGTCAGAAAATGAATCTGAGACAGGAGCCTCTCTAAGAAACATGATTCCATCTAAAGAACCCCATGTATTCTCCAGGTGACTTTCAAATCATTTCTATTTGAATACTTCAGACGAAATATCTGCTGAGCAATTCATCCAAGAGAAAAAGCTGTACCCTTTGAAGAAAGCCCCTTCCTTCCCACATCTTTCCCTCTAGTAGCTGATACCAGCTGAAGGGACACAACAAAGCTCTTGTACTCGAGATTTCAAATAATTGCAATGGTGCCTAATATGAAGCAGTGCTGACTGTACTGGCAAGTGGAGAAGGGCGGGAAGGGAGGAGGAAGGGGGAGAGCCAGGGAGCTGGCGGCAGCCAAGCCTGCGTGCTGCCTTGGCTGATGTTAGCAGCTGGAGAGAGGGAAAGATGAGGAATGCTGGAGGTTTGTGCTGGGGTCACTTTATACAGGGCTCAAGGCCCTCGGTTATGACACGTCCTCATTTTAAAAAAAGAAAAAAAAAGAGCAAGTCAGGAGTCAAAAAGGGAAACAGTAAGTGGCAGAGTCTTAAAAAAACCAGCTGAAATACTTTGCCTTCTGGGCATTTAGGGGTTTGCATTATTAGTATTTTTTTCCAAGGGGCTTTCCATTTTGCATGTGGAGATTTACTGCCAGTTACCAAGAAGGCTGAACACTGAATTAAAATGCATATTCTTCAACATACATGACTTCTCGAAATGTGCTCAAATGGGAAGTCTATGTAGAGGCAAATGCAATTTAAACATAGTAAGTTACTCCGTAGAAATTACCAACTATCTGGCCTAAAGTCACAGATAAAACATGGCTAAGATCCCCCTGAGGAAAGCCAGCAAATTCCTAGAATTCTTATGAGGGAAAAGGTTACGGAAAGCAGGCTCAAGTGAGACAGTTTTATGTAAATAATGAACAGTAGTTTTCAATTATTAAAAGGAGAAATAGAAGGGAAGAAAATCTAAAAACAGATACATTTTTTTTCTGCCACGGAAAACCTGTTTCGTAGGATTCAGTCGTAAAACTTGTAGGAAGTTAAAGTACAAAGCAACCTTTTACTTCTCCCCACAGGTCCTGTTCCATAGCCAAAATTTTCTAATAGAAACTGAAGCTGCTAAAACCTTATTTAGAGACCCACATCCTGTTTCAACAAAGTCATTAATATGAGAAAACTTTGACAGACAAGGACACTTCATGACTACTGGGTGCCCAGACCCTCTAGATTTTTGCGCTCAGATCCTAAAATTAATTTGTGAGCAAACATAATTGGCCAAGAAATACATAATTTCTTGTGAATTCCTACCTAGGGCACAAATAATATTGTACCCTATAACTGCTTAAATGTATCTATTACAGCAAGCAGCATAATTGTTTAAACAGAGCATAATGGGAGATGATATTTTGATACTATTTTAATGCATTTTGCAAGCACATTTTGCCCTGTTTTGGATGCAAAGCAATTGTTACAGGACACATTATCACAGGCTGGTTTATCTGGTAACACTTTTACTATATCTACATAGACTCTCACCACATACACACATACAAAAAGACCGGTTTATCCAGACATACTCCAATCTACTTGTATTCTTCGCTATGCTGAAGGAAACTATACAACCATATATTTTGACAGGAAGGAGGTAAAAATCAGACAAAGCAATATATTATAGTTGAAACATGATGTAATTTTTTTAATTGATGAAAAAACCACTTTGTCATAATAATAAAAAAACCCCAATACAGTTACTTTTAAAGCCTCTGTGATCCTTTACAACTGTGAGCAGAGGAAAAAACCTAAAAAAGTACCCCAAAAAAAGCTAAAAATACTTGTCGCTTTTTCTGTGTTAATCATTTATTGAAAACATTTCCTGGCTCACACAAGCAGAAAAAAATCCCAGCTAGCAGTTAGGACTTCATGCATTCTTTCCTTTGGTTTGATTTCTGTAAGTACTTCTGCACATCAGTGAGAATTAAGAACATGCATAAATTTAGGGATGGTTTTAAGAGTTCCCTCAATTAAGTTATTTCTGACCAACGATTAAGGAATATACAGTAAGGTTTCCCAGAACTCCTTTGCAAACCTGAACACACATTTCCCAGCATTACACCATCATCAAACACATCCAGGGTTGCCAAAAAGTCATAGTCTGTACTCTAAGTATTCGACAGCCTCCCACATTTTCACCCTTCATTCATGTGCACATTTCACTGAGAAATTAAACCCTTTGTTTTACCTTTACATGAGAAGGAACCATTGCACCACATTGTTTAGGCTAACAACAGAATAATTAGAAAACCAACCCATTGTATATTTACTCAGAGTCAAGATCTGGAAGAAAGTCAATAGGCAGTGACAAAAGCAGGAGTACAAAATCACTTATTCTTGGTTAAATTATACTGACACTCTTCCTATGATATGAAGACAATACCGCACAGCAACCACGATTCACCAAGGACAGTGAGCCCTGTCCCATAACTCTGCAGGGCTCAGCCTGGTGTGACTGATGGATGGCAGGAGGCAGCTGGAAAGGAGTAACACCTTCCTTTCCATGCAATTATCAGCACTGATTTTAATTTCCATTGATTTGAATTTCCATTGATTATCAGCATAGCTTAGGTGAAGCTGGATCTATGCAAATAACTGTCCAGCTTACCTGATGAACATGAACCTGTTACAAGTTTGCCTGATACACAGGGTTTGAAAGAATTGGAGTCTGGGCCTTCTGATGATTTAATGTGCACTCACAATATCATTTTTTAAAGCTAAAGGAATTTCTTCCTCTCATATTACACTGCATCATTACCAGCCACATCTTCCAAGAAAAACTTTACCAAGCAACTCAACCTTTTCTGAAAATGAGGGGGTTTTATTCAGTTAGGAAACCATGATCTGATTAAGTATTAAAAATTAAAAGGAGAATGAAGGATGCTTGCCCATGGAAGAAAAGCTATTTTACAGTGCGCTTTGAAAACGTTGTCATTTAGTCCTAGACTGAAAGGGCATTTTGCATGATTTCCACTCCACTGCCAGCAGAAACAAACAGTAAAAAACATAAATCCTAAAAAAACCCAAAACAGATTAAATCTTAAAAATTTTAGTTCTCCCCATCTGCATCAACTGGTAGATGATCAGCTGTAGAGGAAAAAAAAATATTGTAAAACTGAAACCACTAACTAAACTAAACATTGGTTTATACAGATAACTTTACCAAATAAACTATTTAAAAGAAAAGAGAGGCCCATTAACTCCTGCCACATGTGCACAGAAACATCGCTTCATCCGTGAGAGCAGAGGAGTAAGAGAGGGTAGAGGAGGAGGGAGAGGAAATGATGACACTCTTAGGATCACCAACTTGCACAGCTGTCCTTGAAGCAATCTGAGCTTCTTGTGAGTGATCAAAAACTAAAAACAGGTAAAGAACTGTGGTTTTCTGTAGTATCAGTTCTGAAGAGCCACTCTACTGTTTTTCCTGGGACCAAACTTCTATCACTTCTTAAAAAGCAGAAGTTGCAGGTGTCTCTGCTGGCATCTCCCATGCTAGCTATGATCCATCTCTGACATGGGCACCTTGTCAACATTTACAGTCAGGAACAAAAAAGGTGGGATTTCAGATGAGTGAAACTTCCAAGAACTGGAGGCATTACAACACCACAGATTACTCAGGTTTCTGAATAAAAGATCTTCCCAGAGCCCAGGGCTGGGACATGAACACATCAGACTCTTTGTCTTCTTTTGGGAAGCTACTATTTTCCACAAAGGCTACAGTTCTCATTATCGTTACCTGAGATACCTGGGAAACAAATGTTTGCCTAAGAAATGTGTTCAAATATTTAAAGGAAAATCTGTTCCACCATAATGACGAAAATCAAATCTTGAGGTTCACTGTGCAAACTTTTGCCTTAGAAAATGACCTCTGAGTCAGCATGGACATAAATTTCATAATTTCTTTGCACTTCATAAATAATTGACAGTGAAAATGAACTTCTTTTACTCATTTTTTTTTAACTGCTTGTAACATGCCGTTTGATTTTGGACAATAGCGTCACTACAGTTTTGTCACACATTACAATAACTGTAATGTTATTAAAATGAAAATAAGCAATTTTAGAACCCAGCACTAAAACATGTAAGAAAGTCATAGACATTTCAACAAGAAATGGTCAAACACCAGAAACAGCTGCTGTCCTACCAAAATCAGAAATTAATAGGTAACACTGCAATGAGATGTGTGTGGAATGTTGTTCCATTAAATGGAGAGGGATGTGCAACTCTTTGTCCCAATGCTGACAACTGCCAAAATGTAACACAAGAAGCAGTAGGTTAGATCACAGCAGAGAAAAGCAAACTTCTGTAGGATCTCTTTTTTTTTGTACTTTGTCCAAATATCCGAAATATCTTTTCACACACATCGCGATTGACTTTGTTGCTGATAAGAAGAGCAGAATCTATAACACGGGATATACCAGTTGGATATTTTGGTAACATTATATAATGGTAGCATTCTAAAATCATGACAGTTACATCAGCTGAAGAGCTGTTTCATTCAACAGTCAGTTTTACCACCAGTCTAAGTATTTTGCAAACATACTTAAAAATAGGAGTGCAATTTAGTCTCCTAGCTGAATACAATGACATTCTAGTACTAAAAAATGCAGGGTAAGTCCATGAAAACAGAGAGGTGAAAGGGTCAATGGAGACTAATTCCCATATATATCATCATTTGGTTCCAGAGAACCATATCAAATACAGCACAATTAGGTGCATGATGGAGCAGAACCAATAAAACCATAAGCTTATCTTTGTGCTGTAATAATCACAATAAACCTATTGACTGAAGCCCCAAGCTGTATAGCTTCTACATCAACAAGCAGTAGTGCTGAGATCCTTTCAAAGCTGTGGAGCAGAACACCAGGGTGGGAAACTCCCACATCCCAAGAGTAAGGAGCAGTCAGGAGTCCTTCAACTACCTTTTCGTTGGTGAGCTAAAACCAGTGACTATCTGGCTCTCCAATAAAAATACTGGAAAGGTGTAAAAATCACTGCTTAAAACTTGAAAAACACCTATTATGACCTTAACCACCAGGGGACATAATTTAATTTCTTCCTCTGGCTTTTTCACTATGAAAAACATTTTACAATTGTATAATTTCAAAGGTATTTCAAAACCTAAATACTGAAATCCCAAATATAATTCAGAGTTACATCTGCCATAAATAAAGTACAGCTCAGGTACCCAGGTGTCAGTATTGCACTTGTTCTGAAATTATCTGAAATAACTTGAAAGAAGCTTTCTATCAACCTTCATGTCTGACTAACAGCTGTGCTATGAAAATCCTAATGGCAACCAGAAACAGCCAGTTCCTATAGGGATTATCAGCATATGCCATCGTGTCAGCAGTCAAGATTTAAACTTGTGTCTGTCCTTTGATCTAACACAAAATTAAATGAATCTGTGTAAAGCAGTACACAGCCATGTCAGACCATAATTCCAGGAGAATGGAGGGTTGCATTCATTCTCCACCATGCTACAGGTAGGATAGCAACTGCAAAATATTTTTATAAGTTCATAGTAGGATGTGTAAGACGCCTGTGATGGAAAGTTCATCTGTTAATTCCTTTCAATTAAAAGCTTGTCTATTTTACCACTGTATATATAAATTAACAGGGCATACACAAACACTGAATGCATGAATGACCTTCTCTCTGCCTCAAGAGAAAACATGATTTAAATCATCTGCATGTCCAAACCATAATCTAAGAATTTAGAATTTCCTTCTATTTTGCAATTTATCCACCTGTAAAAATGCTTTCTCAGTAATTTTTCGGTTGCACTAGCACTAGTGTTCCTAATTCTTACCAGAATCTTTTATTCCATACCTTACTCTGTAGAATGAGTAAGGAAGTACTTTTGGTATCTAGAATCCTGCAGATCATCATTCCCAACCAGTACAAACATGCCTGTTAAGGCATCCACATTCAGTGAATGAAAGCCCAATCACTTTTACCACTGAAGGCTTAAAACTATTAAGCTACCAGAGAAAGACTCCTTCTAGAACACCAGCACTGTATCCTGTGCTGATATAATTTCAAAAGGCCTTTCCAAAAAATAAAATTAGGTTTTGGTTTTTACTTCAGAAGTGTTTTCACAGATGTTAACACTATAGGAAGGTAGTTTGAGAATTTTCATCTAGGCCATCTACTCCTGACCTTTGTCTGCCCCATTAATGTCCCAGAAGTCAAGCAAACCACTCATCCACGTGTTACACTATTACAGCATGTAGGGCACCTCTGGGGTTTAGGACTATGACAGGAACAGGCACTCCAGAAACACAGAACAAAGGCTCCTGCACAATCCAGGTGGTGAAACAATATTCCTTTGGCAGCTACTGAGAAGTGACTTGTCTTCCTGGCCCTCACAGAGACCTGCTTGGGGTCAGTAAGGCTGCGAACCCTTTGGTATTAGGCATATTAGGGTATTAGGAATGATGTTTAGGGCTTCTTCCGAGAGCAGCCACAGCCCTAAGGCACAACCACCCATCACAAGAAAGGAGCAAGAGAACAGAACGCCTGGGGCAGATTGGAGCCTCTGTGTGGATCCAGTGCTACAGCCATGGAGCACAGGAGGAACTGGAAAAACTTCACATGGCTATGGCAATGCCCAGGAGGCACAAATAAAAGGACAGGAAAAAATAATCATACACACAAAAGGGGAAAGCCAATTTACTGCTGCCAGAATTCCTCCTTGTGCCTAACCCGCCCCAGGGAATTGCATGCCATCCATCTTCCCTCACTTCTGAGGAGGCTGATTACAACACCAGAAACTTCTGATACCAAAACAAGTGTTTTCATTTCAGACTTTAACTTTTATCCTCTTTCCAACTAACACTACTTTGCTGGCTTGACCTTTACTCTTCCAAATACTTGTAAATGTTAAGTCCCCTCATTTGTTGTTCTTGATTATACATAATTGGCAGTTTTAATAGTCTCTGCTTATTGTTTTAATTGTCTTCAAGATGTCGTGAACGAATGATGTGATACTGCTGGAGTTTTACAAAACCAGTTCTCACTCTCTGTATCTATATCCACTTGAGTAGCAGAAGATAGCAAATCTTTTTATTTGTAAAGCATTTCCACAGGACTTCATATTAATAGACAGGAATTCTAAAATGCATCATCTCCTTCAGTTGCTATGGGATCAAAACTCATTTTAACTGTTTCCATATCCTGTTTATTACTCAGTGTTGCACACAAAACTATATCAATATTTTATTGCTATTTTCATTGTGATGGTTTTGGCTAGGGTAGAGTTAATTTTCTTCATGGTAGCTGGTACAGGGTTATGTTCTGGATTTGTGCTGGAAACAGTGTTGATAACTTAGGGACGTTTTAGTTACTGCTGAGCAACATTTATACACTCCACAACTTTTCTGCCTCTCCCCCCACCCCACCAGCAAGGGGGCTGAGGATGCACAAGGGCTTGGGAGGGGACAGTTGGGACAGCTGACCCCAACTGACCACAGGGATATTCCATAACATATGATGTCATGCTTAGCATACAATAGTGGGAAAGAAGAAGAAAGAGAGACCCGTTCAGAGTTGCAGAATTTGTCCTCCCAAGTAACCTTTACATGTGATGGAGCTGTGCTTTCCTGGGGATGTCTGAACACCTGCCTGCCCATGGGAAGTGCTGAATGAATTCTCTGTTTTGTGTGGCTTTTATCTAATAAACTGACTGTATCTCAACCCACAAGTGTTCCTACTTTTATTCTTCCAATTCTCCTCCTCATCCCACTGAAAGGAGTGAACAAGTGGCTATGTGGGGCTGAGCTGCCAGCTGGGATAAAACCATGGCAATCATAAATGTTAAATTATTGTGATAGCAAACAGGAGCACCAGCAAAGTCCAAAGATGCTGATGCTAGTCAATTTATGGACATAAGGAGCTCATAATCTAAGCAGTTCAAATCAACACTTGTTTTTATATCTCAGAGTGTGAGTATGCAGACCCCACATGTGTACTCACACAGAAGAACCACTGGTTCATTTGTTACAGGATAAAAGTCACAGTGTTCCTAGACCTAAATTGTATCACACTACCTGGCATCTGCATCTCTCTACATATGAGTGTGTTGTCTATTATTATTGGTAAAATTCTGCTGTTACCTCTGCTGCTATCTCATTATCTAGGGTTTCTCCACAGAGAGATAGAGCATATAGCTCCTCTCTCTCTCCATAGATGTAAATATACATGTGCCCAGATGCAACTGCTTTTTTCCACAAACTTGGACAGATAATAAAATGTATAGTCCTGTAGTTCCTTCAGGACTATTACTGTCCTCGGTGCTCCCTGGAATACCCTCAATAAAAGCCTTGAAAAAACTGGTCACTACATTTTCAAGGACAGAAGCCTCAAGTGCAGATGGAGTTAAATGGCTACATTATTCCTGAAAAATGTAGCTACTCACAGTGTGTATGAGCAATCTGTGAGCAGGTGTCAACACAACCATTAAATTATAGGTTAATTTTGAAATTTAGAATCTTATGATCTCATTTCTGACTGTAAGTTGTGCAGGCACGGCTCTCATAGCAGAGCTGAAACTGGACAGGTCATTTTGGTAAAAAGTGTGATGAACCATGATTGCAAGGATACGATTAAAAGAAACATGATATCCACAGAAATGCTTGTGAACAACTTTTCAAAATACTTTAATAACTCTAGGCAGCCACTTGATTAGAAGGCTGAAGAAGGCATACCGGGTTTATATAAAATGTTCAGCATTTTTAGTATTTCTGATTAAAAAATCCCAACCATGATAAAAGAACTTGTATGTTAAAATTACATTTTGCTTCTACTGAGATACAACACCTACCAAAGTCAAATGACCAGGGTCTCTACAATCCTTTGCCCACACTAAACAATGCTACTGCTGATTCCTCCTGTATACTCTGAGTCAAAGCAAGGGGAAAAACAGAAAGAAAGACCAAAGAAAGGTAATTTCAGACTGTGTACATAATAGCCACATTGTACCCATGCTATCACACCTGACCATGTCCCAAGAGTGGATGAAAGCATCATGCCAGGAACTTGATGTGAGAAAACATTTCCAGTGCTCTGTCCTTCACATGATTCCCAAAATGACCAGACCCCTTTGGCCAGCTCTCTGCTACCAACACTTCACTTCTGCTAAATTTTTACTGAAAAAGCATTCATGAGGGAGATCTCTGGTGGCATTTGGTAAATTTCCTTTTTTCTAGCAGGCTTCTCTGCCCAGTTCTCATCCTGAGCATATAGCTGAATCTGCTCAAAGTGCAGTGCACAAGGCTTTGGGGGTTCACTAATGCAGCACTGTTGCACCTCACCCTATCCCAGCTGGGCTTAGCTGGGCTAAGAGACATCAGTACAAAGTTTACCCATATAAACAGAAAACTGGCTCAAAGGGAATCAAATGCAGAATCCATTAAATTATTTATATTAAGTATGTGGCTATAGTCTTGAATACAAACTGGCACCATGGTTTAACAGCTTTAGGAGAATACAGTGCTGTGACTTCACTCTTTGATCTACCTCAGCTGAATGGACACAGCAAAGAAGGTGAGAAGAGCCAGGACAAACTTGCAGTTGAGATGTCATATTTACCAATTAAATACAATTTGCTGGGGAAAAGTCATAACCTCTTTCACTCACCACACACTTGGATTACCAAGTCTAAGCAAGAAAACAATCTTTACAGAAAGTTTTTTTTTCCTTTATTTTTTAAATTCCTTCAGTGCCCGTCCTGCCCCTCAAAGGGCTTTATTTCTTGCAAAATATCCAGGAACAATAGCAGTAGTAACTAGATTTATTTCTGCTCATTGCTATAGTATGCTGTGGGTGCCAGATGTGCAAGTTTCCATATGCAAGCCTAAGAATGTGACTGAATTTTAGTTAAATGCAATCACTTCTGAGAGAAGGGACACTTCAGTTTTATGGACATTTACCTCCTCATTTAACCCTAGTTTTCACTGCTCAGACTGCTGGGTACTGATGGATGTGATCATTTCTCTACTAAGATATAAACTTCCTATGTTCATTCACAACCCAACAGCTGCCTGGTGATATGAACAACTTTTTACCACCACTGATCTAGGTTTTATTTGAATTCAGTTTTAAAAAAGCTTATATACTTTGTGTCATTGTCCTTGAGAAAAAGAAATGGTACACGCAGACCTCATGAGCCTTTAAAAAGTACCAAACCCAAGGTGTCACTCTAAACCCTGCTTTCAGCTACCCACTTTTACTTATAACTCTATGCAACCGATAAAAATCACATCTAACATTTGGCCAGGTAATAAAATACACTTTTGTCTCCATTGTAGCACAGATAATTACTCAATATCTAGTTACAATAACTAATACACACTGCAATAAAAACTGAGTTTGCCTAGGCGACCAAAATCTATCAACTTTTACCATAGACAATCAGTGTGTTTCTTTCTTGCAACATTCTCTATAACCAAAGAACAAATTGTAAAGGGGACTGTACATCAGTGTGTAGTGGAAAATCAGCTCCAAGTGTCTTCTGAGGTCAGTGTTCACAGTAGAGAGCACAGGTGTGTTTATAAACTATTCTCATATCTTTCTCTTTTACTAAGAGCACTCATGTGTTTCTCATGGCAATTCAAAATCATGCAAAACATCACAGTACTTCAAACAAAGCAACAAAGTACAAGCTCTTGCTTTGAATAACAAGAAAGTGACTTTTTTTTAAAGTCCCAGTAGCTCTGCTCCATCAAAATACACTGTAGTTAGTATATTTCGATTTCACATCTCAGTGAAGTTTACCCAGAGTCAAGACAATCCCAATCCAAAACTGCTACTTTGTTGACTTCCCTTAAAACTTAACTAATTCAGGTCACTTTAAAAACACATAGAAGTGATGAGACACAGTAAGGAAACTCTTAGTTGAAGTAATTCTTAGCACTTCTGTAGAATGACGTACCCAAGGATCTACAAGTAGTCATGAAACTAATTAATTAATTAAACTTCTCAACACCCCTGTGAAGCAAGCAAGCACATTTATCTGTTTTATGAGGAAGAAAACAGAACCATGGAGAGGTGGAGTGACTTGCCCAAGGGTACCCAGTTAAAGTCTTCCAGAATAATAAACAGCATCTCAATTATTGACTCCCACTGCTGCCCTTCAGCTGAATTGTTCCTTTTTTGAAATACTGCAGTGAGTTATAATAATAGTTGGCATGATAAACATAATGTGGCAATATTTAGGCTGAGATTTTCTTTGTCTTTGTTTAGACTATATTAAAATTTTAGTGTTTTTTAAATTGCAGTTGATCTTCTTAGTGTGACTGAAAAATCTCCAGGGTTGAGCAATATTTCTTGTATTTTATTCACAGTTGTGACTACTTTTTATGTTGCCATTGCTTATGGCTAAAACCCAAGAGAGCTGAACTTGAGAACACAGGAAAATGTCACAGTTTTATATTGCTTCAAGAGGGAGCGACAAAGAACAGAGAGGGTGATTACTTTCATTCATACCAAATTGAATTTTAAGAGTTGGCAAGAGACACGCCAAGTGATGATGCACTGCTTTCATGCAATACTAGCTATAGGAGTTGCAACTCATTGCCTGGGGCTGAGAAGACTGTGCTTCCCGAGTTGACAGCTCTGGTCTCAGGTCACTTAAAACGTTCCCAATTTAAAATAAATAAATAAATAAAGAGTTTGCAGGAAGTTGCATCGGGCAAGTCGCTCTGTTCCTGTGTCNGCAGGGGCGGGATGGAGAAGCGGGAGCGCTGCCCGCTCCGCACGGGCACTCACCGCCCGCGGCCCCTGCCCGGCGCCGACCGCCTCTCGCCTGCCAGAAAGTTTCTCCTCCGCAACCCCGGGGGACGGNTCCAGGGTTGAGCAATATTTCTTGTATTTTATTCACAGTTGTGACTACTTTTTATGTTGCCATTGCTTATGGCTAAAACCCAAGAGAGCTGAATTTGAGAACACAGGAAAATGTCACAGTTTTATATTGCTTCAAGAGGGAGCGACAAAGAACAGAGAGGGTGATTACTTTCATTCATACCAAATTGAATTTTAAGAGTTGGCAAGAGACACGCCAAGTGATGATGCACTGCTTTCATGCAATACTAGCTATAGGAGTTGCAACTCATTGCCTGGGGCTGAGAAGACTGTGCTTCCCGAGTTGACAGCTCTGGTCTCAGGTCACTTAAAACGTTCCCAATTTAAAATAAATAAATAAATAAAGAGTTTGCAGGAAGTTGCATCGGGCAAGTCGCTCTGTTCCTGTGTCTCAGCTTGCCTAGGTGCAAGACAAGGATGCTGCCGCTTACCTTTCACACGTGCATGTTTGGGAGGCTGAACTCGGTGGCAAAAGGCTCGGAGGCTCCCGCGGTCGCGGCGCTGCGGAGGAGCAGAGCTGTTACCCACGGCGCCCACAGGTGAAGCTTCGCACAGAAAGCGCCACGTCCCCCGCACGCACCCACCTCCCTCCGACTCGCGGGGCCCGTCCTGCGGCTGCCCCGACGGCAGCTCCGTTCCGCCGGGAACGGCCGGGAAAAGCCCGTGCCTGCCTGGGGGCTGCTCCCCGCGGGATGCCGCC
>VWZS01003795.1:499676-678371 GCA_013397075.1 Rhabdornis inornatus
CCCCCGCGGCTCCGCCGGCCCCTCACGCCATGGCGGCCCGGCGCGGTGGAGCCCGCCCCGCAGCTCCCGCAGCTCCCCCGCTCCGGCCCGGGCGCTCCCCTCGCTCCGTGGGTGCCCCCGTGTTTGTTTATCCCTGGCGCTCACACGGCTTTTCCTGCCCCGCCCGTTCCTCCCCGGCTCGAACTTGACGGAAATGCCCCAATTCTCCCTTGTAGCGGGAGGACTCGTTTCTCCGCAGGGAGTGTTTTGGTTCCAACGCCGGAGGGTTGGCACAGGATTCCCTGGAGCTAGGAGAGTACGCGGTACCGCGGACCGGGCAGGGTGGCTGTGGAGGTGACAGCATCCCGGCTGTCCCATTCACGTTCATTGTCCATCCCTGGTGCTGTCACCGTACTGCATGACAGGAATAGGACTTCCCACCCAGAAGTCCCCTCAAGCCAGCAAAGAAACAAAAAGCCGATTTGTCAATCTGCTCTTTTAAGTATGGTGTGGCTAGTTATATAAACATTTCCCACGTAAAGGAAGAAAAAAATAAAAGTGAAACGCCGTGACTGCTCAAGTCAGCCATCCCGACATTTTCCGCAGCCACACAGTTGAAGATATTTCAGAGAGTAATATAAAAGAGGATAAAATAAATGATCCCTTGGAACATCCTTTTTTCCTTCTCAGTCACTATAGCCAAGACACAGTCCGAAGTGAAGAATTGCAAATGTTTGTTGGGTTTTGAAAGCTGAGCATATTTTATTGACTACATAATGAAAACAAAAATATTCGTATGTGGTAGATCAGGATGGTCTCCAATTACATGAAGCTTACATCTTACAAAGTGTATTCCTCATTTTAGTAATGTGTTTACTGATATCACTGAATCAGTCAGCAGGCTCATAAGTACTCAGTTCCCTGTTCTAAAATGCAAAATATGTATTTTCTGAGGATTGTTTTAAACAGATTCATTGTGTTTTAAAGTGTGATTTCCTGCTGTTCTATCAGGACTAATAAAGCTGTGGAAGCTAGACAAAACCAGAAACTATGAATTTCCCTTCACCCTTCCATTCCTGTTGTATTTCTCAGCAATATCTATTGACAATCTCAGCGCTAAAGAGTGGAGTTCCACATGTTGTTGCTGCAATCTCCAAGAGTAATGCCAGAACCTGGAATGAAGCCTTGCTTTTTTACCAGTAATGACATGCCTAAAAGCACGAAGTGCTTCAGTTTCAGTCATGCAAACACTAGATTAATCATTAGAAGATATCTTTCTGAACACCTATTTGAATGGTATTAGGATCTACCAAATTGATACTAGAGTGGTAAAATATTGATGTTGTGATACAAATGAACATGTGAAGAGGTGCAGACCTCAGAGTCAGACCAGATGTGGTGGATAGGCTGATTCTACTGGAATTTCTAAAATTACCAAGGTGCCTAAAGTGATCAGGAGAAAGGTGTTTAAGTACTTGTCTCATGTCTGCATCATTAGGTATGTAAATCTGTTAAGTACCTGACTCTAAGTTAAATGGAATTAGCCCTTACAATGCTGAAAAGCATAATGTCTGGATGGCTTTTGAAATCCTGCCCTTGGTCTCTGCATGGATCTCTCTGTATTGTAGAAAACCTGCCTGGTGCTGCCCTGTGATCACAAATACCTGGGCAAAGCACACTGTGGCCCCCTTATAGCATGGGCTCTCGGCTTCCTGCCTCATAAGTGATGAGATTGGATATGCTGCTGGGATCTTGCTCTGGTTTACAGTTAGAACATGGTGGAGACACCAACAGGGTGGAGAGCCACAAATCCTCTCTGCCTCATGTCCTCTTGTGTAAAACAAGGCTTGTTTTACTTCCCAGTAACTCAGAGTGCTTGTCAGGCTAAATAGATAAATTAACATTTATAGGATGATTCAGCGATATCTAAGAGAGGCAAGATCTGTCCACACTAGATTAACTTCAGCATTGCCACTGGTAATTTTGAAATGAAAATGTATAGTGAAAGACTGCAAAAGTTAGCCTCAGAAATGGAAGTTGGAGGAAGACTGCCTTCAGCTAAGTAAAAGCTGCTAAAAAGAAGATAATAATCTCTTAACCTCATCCTCTGAAAACAGCATGTAAATTGCAGTAAGAGAAATTTAGACTAGCTAGGATAAAAAAAAGTATTTGTAAGAGTAAATAAAGGAGAAGTGAAGAGCATCTCTCTCCCTGGAGGCTTTTTAAGTGCAAGTTGAACGTATATTTGACAAGAACGGTTCAGAACTAGAAAGTCTGATGAATATTGCCTCAGAGCAAGGGGTGGACCAGATGACCTGTCAAGGTCCTGTTTTGTGTGATTATGTTCAAAATCCTACTTGCACAGGCAAGATTACGGATCGTCTTTGATCTTCTGCCCTTCACTTCTTTAGCCATGGGTATAACTCCTCTTGCTGAGGCTGAGTTTCTCTCAGTGGTTTGCTGGCCTTGTTGCATGCCAGTGAATTCAGCGTTGACAGCAAGAAGAAAACAATTAAACAATGAAACAATGTCAATTTGGAGCAGCTACATTGGGTGGGATCCATCTAACCTCTGAACATGTCATGTACTTTTGTTCTGTACTTGACTTGTAACTACCTCTGATCTAGTCATGTTAGACTGTTTATAGCACTGCAGAGAAAAAGAAATTCTTTCACAGCAGAATTCATCTGACCTGTTTTAGATGTCTTCATTAGGATGTGATGAATCATGTCCCTAGGCTATGTGTTCTTGCCACCAACCATAAAGTAGGTTTAAATGACTGACTCAGTAACATACAATCTTATATTTTCCATTCCTCTGGTGCTTCTGTCCCTGAAATCTCTCACTCCCTCTCTCCTTTCAAGTATCAAACCCCTAGTTTATTTGTTCCTTTTTTCCCCACATTATTTTAAAATTTAATTTTATTTTATTGGAAAAGTCCCACTGAGGTTAATAGTTTTTGTTGCTGTCATTTCCCTAAATTGCATCATGTGACACTGAAACATACAGCAACCTGACCGTTTGGGTGGCATTGCTCCAGAATGGATATAGGAAAGGAGCTAAATTTACCTATTGGAGCTAAGACCATTGACTTGGCCAGCTGTGCAGAGTATGTTTCATGGAAATTGTTTGAAAACTGTTAAGGTCAGACACTGTTCTACTCCTACGTCACATGCTCATTATTTTTTGTAGGTGTTTATGGCAAGCCACATTTCATGCAATGTCTGGTGTCTGTGGGACTGAGCCAAACACATGTGGGAAATGCTGCTCTTTTCCAATAATGGCAAATCTTTTAGGTCATGGTCAGAGAAATCACTGTACACCTAAGTACAGTGCATGTCTTGAAAATGTCTGTGGCATCAGAGACACTGTGAGCAGCCACCACTTGGTAGCATCTATCCTTTCTTCTTTGAGAAGGAAAAGCTTCCAAGAAAGCCCAGTAGTTACCTGGCTTGCAGAGAAGGGAAACACACTTTATTTTCCTCCTGCATTGGCAAGCTGGATTACGAGGATGTGAAGAGGTAACAAACCCAGTTGCCTCAGTAGGACAGCAAGAAACAAAGGCAGCAGGGCCACATGGGGCAACTGATGTAGGGCTTATTCTGGGGCAGACACCAAGTGTCTGCTGATGCTTCATACATTTAAAAGCCTTTGGTTCTCACTTTTTGGAGTTTGGATATTTGGAGTTTGTTTCTCTTCCTTGCTGACTGAAGATGTTAGCCTGAAGAGGGAAGCTGTATATCATTCTACCTGTTCCACATAAGCAGCCTTGGCCATCCTTTTCTTTCTTCCTGCCCAGTCTATGCAACAGCATTTTTTTCTTCGTTGAATTTTCCTATGTGTGCTTGGGGTTTTTATTTGTATTCTTTTGCTTGTTCTATTAATTTTGTTTGTTTTGGTTTGTGTTTTTTTATTGTTTTAAGTATCCACCTTTCATTAAAAACCTCGGTGTTCTCTGTGTGATCTGTCTGGTCTCTAATTTCCATGTAAGAAACACTTCTAACAGTTGTCATTAAGTGACAAAACTCTTCAAATGAAAAGAGAGAGAAACAAAAAATTCTCCATATTTTTTCAGTAATTTTTCAAAACAATTGATTTGGTTATCACCATAACCCTTGTGTTTTCTTTGCCTTTTGTGTCCAGCTGTGATGATTTCTGATCTTAGTGCTGTGAGCTGAAACCTGTAGGACAAGAGCACTAGGCCAGTCTCTTCTTGTAGCTGACCTGCAGAACTGTAAATCTGGATATTTGCGTATTGCTCACCCTGCCCTCCTTGATCTGAGATGCTCTGCCCAACTCTTCTCCTTGGACTTTATTAGAGCTACATGAAGGCAGCTTTAATTTTCCAATCTTGTCCTGGTTCCAGACACATATGAGAGAATGTTGGCTATCTCCTAATTTCCAACCAGGGTGTGGACCAGACAGTGTCCTAACTTGGTTGTTCCTGCTACAACCTTCAAGTTTATGAGGCTGTTACATGATTCTTTCCATTTACTACTTGGACTTTTGGGGTTCTGGCTCATGGACAGAAATAGTCACAGCTCCAAAACTAGGATGAAAATAAGTTGCCTGAAATCAGCCCTATGAATCAGAAAAATTCTGATTCTTAGGGCTTATTTCCATCAAATTTTGGAAATCTAGTCTAAACTCATCTGGTTGGGGCACACTCAGTGTGGCACAAGCAGTTTCTCACAGGAAAATCCTCCATCTGCTTCTACATCTATGGACTGGAAACACTTCTCTCTTTCTCACAGATGCAGCCTTTTACTCTTCTACTTCGTGGTAGCCAAACTATCAGTAGGGTAGCTGGAAGGGGAAAACACTAGATGTTTCCTAAACAGCTCTTCTTTGTATGTAAATGGGACATCTTTCTCTGCTTTACATTTCCTTTCTTTCCCTCTTTCTTGCTCTCACCATGTGTTCAGCCTGGTTTAGCCTGAGGCCAGCAGACAGAAAGTCAGATGAAAAAAAATTCTTGCAGATTTCTTAAGGAATAGGAAGCTGCAGCATCAGTAATCAGAGGTAAAACGTTGGTGAGTGGACACAGATTCATGGTCCTGAGATGTGTCAGGAAGACAGTAACCATAAAGCAGGTACATAGGCACTTAAATGGGAAATGCCATCAAATACCTTGATCCAATAAAAAATTACTTCCATCATCTGTTCTGTGCCTTTTAACAGCAGAATCCATGTTACTGCTTTTACATTGCTGTAGACATCAACAGGGTGTAGGTTTATCTTCTTCTAGCAGCTGTCTGTCTGTCTGCCTAACCGGCCTGCTTGTTCTTTAGCACATATCCCTTCTTTTCTCTGCTGATGATCAAAACAGGTTGTAGAGGGGCAACTCTCCAGCAGCATGTGGCTTCTTATTTATTTGAATTGGTTGTTACCTCATGTTTTCAAATGTGTGACCTTTCTCAACGTGTATGATAAGTGCCAACTTCTTTCCCTCCAAATTTCTTCGATGTTATAAGCCGAGCATCATCCCCTGGGAGCACAAACCGTTAATGCTCATACCAAGAGGAACCTTCCACAGCCAGACTTCATCAGTGCTCTCTTAGCTCTGACTCCCACAACCTCCCTCTCTGGATGCCAAATATGTCACAATAATCTTTTCCATTTGTAGAATGCTGTTTTCAGTGAAAGGCATTTTTAAGGCTAGAATCCACCAATTTTATGGAGTCACTTGGTATGTGGAAAGCCAAGCAGACAACTAAACAACTGCTGGAATTCATGAACATTTTCACAAGTTGCTTACTTATCCCCACCCCAGTTCTAGAGTTTCATAGTCCCGTGTCTCTCTCCTCTTCCTTACAGTAGAGACATGTGCATGAAAAAGGTTTGTCTCAGAGACTGTATTCAAACTTGTCACTGGTTCTCCATTTCTCTTTGTAATCTTCTCCCTCTGATTTACTGCATTCTATTTACTGCAGCCTAGACTCAAGGGTGAGATATGAAATATTAGATATTAAAAATTAATTTCCACTTAAATATAATACTATGCATCACTAGAGTGCACTGTAGTGATCAATTCTTCACACTTGATTCTAAAGCAATGGTGCTCAACAAGTGGTGGCTCTTGTTGCAGTCATACATACTCCCTAAAGGCAGCTCCACCACTGCTCTCAGTTTTAGGGTCTTCATGAGGCTGTTGCACTAGTCTGCATCAATAACTGCTTATTGTGTCTATAGTTCTGGGGCTTTTGGGGCACTGCTGCTGAGTATTCCAGGGGCCCCTGTAACCACCTCGTGACGGGTCACTCATAGGCACAATCTCTATTTGATGAGTTCCTGGCAGGGTGCTCTGCACAGCAGGGGTTTTTAAATGTGCCCACAAATATGTATACATCCATACAAACAAATATGTATACATACATACAAATACTTTTACAGTTACATTTATGAATATCTGTCTAATAATGGTCGTATTAATGGTTATTAAGTCTATTTTCTGATATATATATATATGAATTCTTTTCCCTGATACTTTCTTGCCATGTACTGCCCTGTTGAACGATTATTGTCAGCTCATGCTGACTGTCAGCCTTTTTGTCCTTGGCCTTCATCCATACTTTATTTTTCACCACCTGTCTACTACTGATCTAGAGATTTCCTTGCTTACTGCCTAAGAGTGCTTAGTTTATTTAATTGACCTAAAGCTCCACACCTCCTATGTAATGCAGATAATTCTCTCATTCCCTTAGTCTCTGATGACTTAGTTATGGCATCTTACCTTTCAATTGCTGACTTTTCATGTGTATACATTTTCTGGGCAGCTTTGAGGGAGAAAATAGGGATAGAAGTTCACTGCTGCTGTCTCCAACACTGCTGTCTCCAACATTGCTGCAGCTGCTTCAACAGCAGCCCTCCAGTAGGTATTTTTGAGGCCTCTCTCAGAATAAGATAAAGAATTTTTTCTCTCTTAATTTAATAACATATTGTTTCTTTTCAAAAATTTACAGTAGCCTCTTTCTCTGGATTAATGTAATTTACAGGCTGCTTAGCACCAGGAGTGCTTCGTTGTGGGCTGAGGTTACAGGGGATGATATAGAAAGAAAATTGAAACTCTCAGGAATTATTTTGAGATAAGGCAAAAAAAGAACTGCTATATTCACCTGTACTTCTATTCCTCAGAGACTGTAGAGGCTTTAGAAACTAATCGTTTAAGGTAAATTTATTAGGCACATGGAGTCCCAATTTTTGGAGTTCATTTAGTGTTGTGACAGAACAAGGTCTACTGAAAGTTAATGGACTTATTTCCTAAAATACACCCTGAAAATACCACTTTCATAAACTTTGAACAAGAACACCTATTTTTTTCCCTATTTTTCCTGTATACAGTGTAAAGTGGTTTATGATTTTCTTCACTCTTAAAAGGAATATAAGTTCCCAGCCTTGTAAGGCATAATCAAATGGAGTGTTTAAGTGTTTTTACTCAAAATCTAGTAGCCAGTGGAAAGCGGAAATATCTTTCTGGCTGGAGAATCTGCTCTGGCTGGGCTGCTGGAGCTGCTGTGCAGACTGCTGCTCCATTTGTGCTGCTACCATTTTGTGTCTTGCAGCCTCTAATTTGCAGAAGGGGCAGAAAGCCATCACATCATTTTGAAGTGGCTGTGATGGTTTCTCACCCCTGTGCAAGTACTTAAAAGTCGTTAGGGCCATGTGTGAAAGAGCCACGTGTGCGCTGCGGCAGCGGGAGTGGGAGGCATGAGGGATTTTTTAGCACAGTTCTGATTAAATCAGTTTAGCTGCAGAGGTGCAGAAGTTAAATGTGCTGCTTCAGATGTTTGCCCTTCTGTGAACTGTGACATCTGGCCAGCTGTAAAACCTCTGTGGTCCTGCCATGGCTGCCAGAGAACAGCCATGGGTACCCACTTCGTACTGGAAAGATTTACCTTACACCTTTGTCCCATATTCAGGAAGATGATCAGCCATGCTGGCCACAGCACTAGTCCTGTAGACAGGAATCCCCAGTTTGCCCTGTAAAGATGCTAGCAAGCTTTTAGGGCTGAAAATCGCCGAGTCTGTTTAACTTCCTGGATTCCATCTTACTTTGGCCCTAATCCAGGCTCCGTTTTCCAGTTAAACATTTCTATTTATAAAGCTTACCGAAAAACAGGATTTGTTTCTTGCACCAAAAACATTCAGAAGAAAACCTCTTTTAATTTTTTTTGCTCCTTTGTGACTCACCAAGGGGGTTTGATGTTCCACTTAGAACTGCAGAAAACAAAATTACAGGCAACTGGATTTATAATGAGATTTAGCCTTTCCCCTGGGGGTTCTGGATCAGCTATGTGCTTGCTGGAAGGGCTGGTTTCTGGCCAACTGTTAACAATAGATGTCTGTGGCTACACCATTTTAACCATTATACCATTACAGCTGGCACACTCCACAGAGGTAAGGTTCCTGTAGCTTAGCCATGTGCTTTCCCCCCTAAATCTGATGCCATGAGTCAGCTGAAATGCTATTTGCCCACAGGCATGTGCACAGAAAGAAGCATATTTGTTTTAAAAGCCAGTCACTTAAATATGCTGTAAAACTTGTCTTGCTCCTTCCATGATGCTGAGGAACAGCAGGCTGCCCCATGCCATGCTCCCTTCCCAGGGAAGTCAGATCCCTGTGGTGAAGCGTGTGATTCTTCTATCTTCTTGCACAGAGGTGGCTTTATTTCTAGACCCGACTTTCTGAGAAACTGTGCTGTAAAAGATGAAGTTGGTGTAGGAAAGTGTGTTTTATGCTTACTGTGTTTTTGTTCCCTGTGGTGGCAAAAGGGAAGTTCAGATGTCACCTTCCCGCCAGTGGCATCTCTGCTAAGTAACATATTCTTAACGCTTTGCTGTTGTTTACCTAGTCATGACTTAATGCATACTTGGCCTCAGGAGGAAAGACTTAAACTAGATTTGGGAATGCTGGTTCCTGGTGCCTGTCATCAGACAAATTTTCCTGGGAATTCCCTAAAGAATTGCTACTGCACTACCACAGATCTGGGACTCGGGTGAGCTGGAGAGCCCCATTAGCCTGGGGAAGAAGCAGTCTCTGAAAATCCTGTGTCCAGCAGTGCCCCCTGCTCACCACAGATAATCTGCTTGTGTTTGTTTATTTAACTTCTCACTGGGGGTGAAGAAGCCTTCAGTTCCCATGAAGAAGCCCTAGTCAGGAAAGCTGCACTGATCTCTTCTGTGCTTCAAAGATTACTTCCTGATCAGTATTAAAGGTATTAATTTATATAAGTTTTTGGTAGTTTTATATGTCTTATGCTGAGCAGGTCAAGTTTTGTTTTGTTCGAGACCATAGCAAAACCTCTCATCACACTGCTTTGAGACAAGCTTATCTCCCCTTTCTCATTTTGCTGCTCAGCTAAAAAGTAAATTCAAAGAACATTTTTTTTTTCAGAAATAAATTCCCTTTATTTTAAAATCCAGACAAATGTGCTTTATACCAAAACAGACACCAAAGGAGACTCGGTATTCATCTCTTGTTTTAAGTAAAACTGGCTTTCAGGGCTGTCTAACCAGACACAGTGATTTCAAGGAAACTTCACAACTTTATGTCTCCCTGCCAATGCTCAAGATAGTTTTGTAGCTACTTCAGCAATCCTTCTGTCAATGGCCTCTCACAAGAGAATCCAAGAAATTCCAGAGATTTCCAGGGGTTAAAAAAAACAAAGAACAGAGACAGAAATAAGGAAAAAGCAAAGATGGTATCTTTACTGTCATATTAAATATGGCCAGCTCTCTACTAATTTTCTGCCATGTGCATTTCTTCTCCCTGGTTCTTCATGCCATTTCCAACAGCTCTCCTCTTGCCACAGCTGTCCTCATTCCTCCATTGCCAATCTCTACTTTGTAATAAGATCTGTATAATTTTCACAGATCCTTGAATAGAAGAGTCTTTAAATAAGAGGAACTCTACTTTTTGGGAAACCACTTCAGTTATTTTTCCCAAGTTTTCCTGCAGCCACAGACTACAGTGGCATGGGAGTTGTGCTTACAGCAGCTTTCTGTTAGCCTCTTCTTTCCCTGCTACTCTGAAGTCTTTCTGGCAGCAAATGCAAATGGCTGGTGACAGCCATTGTGAAAGATGGGCATATGTATTTCTTCTGGTGAACTTTGTGTTCAGGCAGTCCTTAGAATCTGTCACCTTTCCATTAAAAAAAAATACTGCTTCTCCACTGAGACACCAGGACCCAAGGACTTAGAAGATTTTTCAGTCTATTTTTCTGTAACAATTCAATTAGTTTTCTTTAAAAAATCAAGAAAAAAATCCCCAACCTAAAAAAAAAAACAGTTCTAAATTCATTACAACAGAAGTGTGAGGGTACACAATATGGGTTTGCACCATAAATTAGTTTGAAATTATTTGCAGAAGATTACTTGATTCAGGCTAGAATTTCAAAGATGCTGTAATCAGGAATCTGAGATTTTAATCTGTGTATCTCTCTCCTTAATACAAATCACAGCACTGTCATGAGCAAAATTTGCTTCTAAAGACATTGATGCCAATTAAAAAAATTCCAAATAAACTCAACTATACTAAACTAACTGTTACCATCTCAAGTCAAATATTTTCAGTCTGTATTTTAGGAGGAGAATGGCACTTCCATTTTCCTTCCTCATTCACCTTGTCTTCAAGGAAGTTTTTCTCAATTTTGTCCCCATTTGTTTTATGTTTCCCTTTCAATAAACCAATGCTTAATGCTAATTTGGAAATGTTGTTTATTACTTGCAAGTATACTGGTTCACATGAATGTAAAAATAACATTCTATTTGAAGGCAGGAAAAAAGTAGCAGACAGAGGCCAGTATCTCTGAAACAAGGTGGAATGGTGTTTGTGTCTGATTCTGACACAAAATATTTAATCTGGTGAAGCCGCAAAGATACAGAGTGAGCTGTGGTGACACAAATTAAGTGTCAATACAAGCTAAATCCATTCTGGTAATCGTCTAGGCCTAACAAAGTGAGTTCTTTTCCTTGGAAACAAGAAAACTAAGTTTCTGTTTATTGTTCTTTAAAGTTTGAGGGAAGTTTATCCAAAAACCAGCCACCCTAGTGTGACAAAACTGCTGACTAAACAAATATTTTACATGTTTTTGCATCTGCTAGCCTTTGTTAGTTAGTGAGCTCTCCCTGTCTTAAGTGCTGGAGAACAGGTCTTTGAACCAAAATCCACGGAGAACAGGATTCCTGCTTGCTTAAATAAGCAGGTAAAAATCACATATTTTCAGTTCATGCTTTGAGTCTTGCTCCTCTTCTGGCTGAGGCTGTACTTAGCAAAGGTGGCTGATTGCTATACCTTTCCTACTCTTAGGAGGTTTTCCCAGAGAGGTGGAGAATGTGGGTTTGAATCCACTCCATGAGAGAAGGGAACTGTATGCAGGTTTCCCTCCTTCTGTAGAAGAGATCTGATGCTTGAGGTATTGCAGACTAAAGGAGGAAAAAGCATGTAGGGAACCTTATGGCTGAAGAGTAGTCAAGCATTTTCAGGAATACAAAGTATGATAAAGGCTTTCTGAATGATCAGTTTGCATTTAGTTGCCTAAATCCCATTCAAATCTCTCTTTAGAGTATGATGATCTTTCTCTTTGGGACTCAGTCTTTTTCTGTCTCCAAGAACAGTTACAGTGGGAGAATAAATTCCTCAGAGCCTGCAGAACATTGGTATATGGTGATAACCTGGGCTGTCCAAGGTAACTGTTTATTGAAATATGGCTGAGGGTCTGGTTTGTGTCTTTCCTGGGGCTTATGGTGGTAGCAACAGCATCATCTCACATAGAGAGACCACCTAAAATTTTCTCAAAAATGTAGAATGTAGCTCGGGATGAGCTATTACTATTACACTTCTCCTGAAGGCTGTGGGCAGTTCATGGAAAAAGCCAACAGCACTTTGTAAAAGGTAGTGGTGGTCGGAAGACTTAGAGAGAAGGATGCATCACTCACCTGTTCTGGCTGCACTAGAGAAACAAGTGAAACACAAGTCTACACAGGAGTCTGCTTTAATCCATCACTCTATTTTATGAAGCATCACACAGCATTTTCACCAATTAGCATTTGATAGCAGTTTAAGTAAGGGCCACAGGGTTATTTAAGGAAAAAGCCAACAGCCTATTTCGTCATTGCTGAGTCCTCACTTGGCAGCAGTGCTCTTGGAGGGCTTGGGTAGTACCCAGCAGTTGCTGAACTATTTGAGGAAAATCGTGTAAATCTATAATCCAGTGGTAAATCTGCAAGACAGAAGCATACCACATCTGATTAGCAACACAGCCTGTATCACATAAAAAATAAGCCTGTGGTGAATAGCAGTACTTCTTAAAACCTTGAGCTGTTTGCTCACCAGCATCAGAATTCAATCAGATTGCATGATTACACATTTATTTGGCATCTTCAGCTGTTCAAGGGATTGACTTTCAGAGTTTATTCAACTGCAGTAAAGGATATTCAGTCCCTTGATTGATGAAGTAATGCTAGTCAGAGAAAATTATTTAACTAATGCTTAAATACTAATCAAAAATCTTCATTAAGCCTAGATGCAGTTTTTCTCCCAATATACCTTCAAGTTCATTCTTTAATTTGTCACCTTCTCTTTTATCTCAGCCATCTACTCATATGAGATCTATGTTTAAAACAAAGAATCAGTTCTTTTTTTTGTTTTTCATGGCTTTTGAAGCAAGATTCCCAAAAGGCACCCACTCTTAGACCTTCTTGAAGTCCAATGTTAACAACATCATTTTGTATCAAGCATTCTTAGAAATCTGTACTTGTAACTTGATGTACTCATCACTTCCAGTCTGTAAAGAACACTGAATGCATTAAAATAGCTCTGAACAGTCAAAGCTTTCTTTTCTGTAACTTTTTAAAGTCTCTGCTGCCAGCAGTGACCCACCCACCCTCACAGACAGAAAACTGATACTTCCCGTGCTCACCTCGTACTCAAAGTTCAAGAAACCAAATTTTAAAAAAATATAAACAAAACTTAGTTCAAGAAACAATTCCCTTTCCAATAAATTAAAAGAAAAACCAATCTCTCCCCAAAGAGGGTTATCTCCTTTCCAGGTTGTCTGTTTAGAACCAAAGTAAAGTATAAAAGCTGTTACTCATCTCATCTTTACAATAACTTATGACTTGCAAATTTTTTTAAAATTTGGAGAAAATCTGGGGAAGTGACATCCTGTCACTACATGATACAATTTTTTTCCCCCCACTCAACAGCTTCTAAGAAACAGAAACCCACAATTTTAGTAGTTTCAGAAAAAACAACAGGAAATCCAGTTCTGTCTCAGAAGTTATTCGTAGGCAGGCACCAGACCAGCATCCAGATCTGCAGCTTTAAACTCATATTGAACATAATACAGCAAGCAAGTGAGTACTTAGATCAAGCTGAAAAATCAGATAGAGGTGGAATAAAGTAGGAATAGGAGGAAAGTTAATTGGAAGAGAATTATTTAAGTGGGTGATTTTAGCTTGTCAAAGAAGTAAATTTTCTTATTTTGTCTGAGTCGGGGAAATCTCTGGAGCTCACTGTGAGGATGGCAGAACAGGCAGATGTTTTCCTAGTATGCAGAAGGCCCAGTGGATTTACTGGCTGCTGAGCCTATTTATAATGCTCAGTTTAACACAAAGGTTTAAAAAATTACAAAATAAATTGAAAAAGAAAGCAAATATTTCCAAATATCTTTATGAGCTATAAAAATCAAATGTCATACAGTTACTTTTATAAAAAAGCTTTTACTAGCTTAATAGTCTAGCAGTCTGCAGTTTCCCAAGAGCAGTTTAATCAAAGAGCAGCACAAATGGGGCAGACTTGCTACAGAGTTGCTTATTGCTGAGGAAAAGAATAAACTGGATCAGAATGGTAATTTCATTGGTATTTCTTGGTAAACTAGCTTTACAGAACATCTTAAACACCCAAAACATTCTACATACAATGCAAAACACTCCTAAAGAGAATAACCACATTTTTATATATTCATACCCCAGTCTATCAATTTAAATGCTTCTTTTGTATCAGCAAGCTGATTTTGGAAGATGGCTAGAAAATATCCATATCCATTTTGCAAAAGCATGAAAAAGAAAACTCCATACAGCATTTGATAATAAAGCCAATCTTGGGGAAAAAAACAGCTGCTTATTTCAAAGTTGTTTTCCTAGTGTTTTTTCCCAGTAAATTCTTCAGGGTTTGCTGTTGTACACGCTCACACCTGCTGCTGTGGCAGTAGACCTTTGCATCTTGGCAGCCACTTCTCACCTAACCCTGATGGAGAGTCATAAATTAGGCAGGGGGCAGATATGTAGTCCTCTCTGAGACGCAGTTTGACAGCAAGGCTCTAATGAGCCCTAATCTACACTGATAATGAATTCAACACAAAACTCATCCAATATTGCCACTACCCTAAAAAAACCCTAAACAGACTTGAACAAACGAAACAGCCTGAGACTGGAAGAAGGAACTAGCTGACTCTACCCAACTGCTTGAGAATCACAGTCCCAGAATTTTTCTATCATTCTTAGGTAATTCCACCCGGAACAATTTTTTTTTAAAACCCAAGACAAATAGGATATTCCCTTTAAGAGCCAAAGACTCCTAGAAATCAGACATGAAGGGTCCAAAGAGGGTCCCAGAGGTGTACAGAAGGTCCTAGGTCTACAGAAACTCCAGTTGTTAGATGTATCATCCTGAGTTCCTGTCCCCCTCCTTCCCTTGCTCCCACACCAGCCGGAGTGCAACTGAGTGGTGAATATTGCTTTCCTTTATGGTGACCATTCCGAGTTATTAGCATTTCCCAGTGGCTTGGGCAGCTGTCACAGGTTATATGGCTTAACTTGAGCTCAGAGGAGCTCCTGCAATGCCCTGCCTCCCTTACAGGCCACCAGCAGCCCTGGTGTGAACAAAATAACAATGACGATATTTGAACAGTAGCTACTGTCAGTTACTGTGTTCCAGTTATTCAGATCCAGGTATTAAGTGACATTAAGTACAACATTGTGTTCTGATGCTTAAGTATACCCAGATCCATGCATGTACTTAGGAGTTATGGATGGATTTATGTCATAGTTACGACATCTCACTGTCTCGTGTGCTGTGCACTTAGTATAGGCCAGCTAAATGAATTCCACAAGATTTTATCAGAGGAAGACGTGGAGTTCCACTCACAAGTAAGGAAGAGAAACCACAAGAAGAAGGGAAAATTTAATACTCTCAATGAGTGATCAGGAAAGTATTTGAGTAACTGAATGGAAGACAATTTTAATTTAATCCAGACGTAAGCCTGCTTGATAAATTCACTACTCTAATTTTTTTAAACTTCCTTGAACGAACCAATACATTAAACAAATAAAATCTTAACTAGCACTTTAGATGGATGGCATTATTTTTCAATTAAAAGCACAGTCCAAGACTGAAACAGATTTCTCCCAAAACACACTGCAGAAATGTCAGGAATCATTTTTCAGTATTGACCAACAAAAGCAAAGCCAACATTTTTTCATCATGACACCACAGCAGCATCTCTGGGATGAGTGAGAAGCCCTACAGAAAGCAGAACTCCCTCTCCCACCCTGAAATCTGCTCCCTGTCAGTGAACAGGGCTGGCGTCAGATGCTACAGAAGCCTCCTAGTAAACAGCAGGGTTGTGTTCTTAAGTGAATCCAAATATATCCTCCTGATTATGACCAAACAAAAGAACTAAAACCTTGTTAGTGATACCCAAGTTTGAAAAAAAATCTTTAAACTGCTTAATTGTGCAAATTTCAGAAAACATCGTCAGAGCTCTATCTTACATCTCATCATCCGGGGGAGGTAATTATAGTGGCAGAGGGCAAAGCATCAGCTAGTATAAATTCTTTTGCTTTTACAGGATTTTCCATAATTAACGCTGGCTTAGAAGCTTTATCATAAATCTTTCATTGTATTTCAAAGTCACTGCTGAAAGAAAACATTAATTTCTTAATGACGACAACTTCTAATAATTATTTCTTAGCCGTGGAGTAAGCACAACTGCTGCAGGGGAACTCACCAGTTTGGCTGTGCCTTTGAGTGACCTGACTTGCAGTTTGTGGGTAACCTGTAACAGGTGTTGCTTTTTCTTAAATACTAAATGTTTTTATCTCCTGACCCACCTCTGTTTTTAACAGTCAAAGCAGCACCTGCACTAAAAGCTCAGGATGTGAGACAGCATAGAGGCAAAAAGAAAAAACCCAAGGCCACAAGTAGATCTATCTGATAGCAATAATTTTTAAAAAAACTTCTAAGGCTGATTTTCCAAAACAAGAGCTCAGATATTTTCTGTACTAAAGCAAAGCTCCCAAAAGAGTTAAGTCAGCACGAGAAAAGCATTCCTTCTGTCAATTACATGAAAGTCAGTGCTGCTGTCTGCATACTCCGTAACTCAAAAGTTGGAGAGAAGGAGAGTATCTATGCAGCATTGTATGGGAAAGGAGAGACTCCTCAATATAGGTTTGCTCCATAAGAGAAAGCTTCTGAGTTTGGATATAGTTGGTGATATGAGCCAGTGCACTTTACCCCTGCGCATGCAGGAATAAAGACTAAAACCACTCTCAAAGTGTAGGTTTGCTGCTTTACTTGCACTTAAACAAGACCTTTTGCCAACACAGGTGTATTGGCTGGAGATCATGTCTGTGGCACTGCCAGCAGACATTTGTGGCCTGATCTTGGCCTGAGCAAGAGGTTCAGTGCCACTGAGGTTTGTCACTGGTTACTTTTCTGTGGTATTTAACACAGAAGACAGTGCCATTGGAGAAAACCCAAGTGGCAAACTGCAGGGATATGTGCAGCAGCAGCTTCACTACCAGTTTTGCAGATGGATGAGTGCCTGGGGAAATGGAATGACTGTCCCATCGTGGCTGCTGCGATTGCTAGTGGTGTGCAATTTTACTGTAATTATCTTGGGAATAACAAGTCACATCACTTTGGGTCTACCCTATGGCCAAGGGACCGCTGACCCCTTCCTGAACAAAACAGCTGTGCACAAGGCGTGCACTAACTCGCAGCTGAGCTTGGTAAGAGTCTGCAGTGAAGGAAAGCCTTAGAAATTCCTTTGCTGTTTTGGGTTTTCATGAGAAAACTCATTATTTCTACGTGAGAGAAAAGTCTCTCTTTTTTGTTTTAGTTTAAACAGTGTTTTTTTGAAGCTCTTGTAAGAAAATAGCGCTGTGTTGTTCTTTGCTTGATCTGGAACTCATCAGAAAAAAATATTGGACTATAATATTTTTAAATATCTAGGTGAAGACTTAATCTAAAAAAAAATCTTGAGAGAATGCCAAGATCCTACCAAGATGTGTTTCGGGGATCTGTAAATTAATTTCTGTGTGAGTGACTCGTTCTGGATCTTAGAGCAGGAGGAAGGGCTTCTGAGGTAGGTTGAAGAAGTTAGCCTGGAAACAAGCAATTGTTTGAGCTGACAGGCATTTCTGAATCATAAAAAAAAAAAAAAAGAGTTGCATTTTCAGACTGTGAAGAGGTTACATTAAGACAAATGCAGAGATGATACACTCCTTTACTTTCATTCTGAGGTAAACTCACCAAGATCAACCTTCCTCTCCAAACTCAGGAGATGGGTTAATCTCATCTTGTTCTGCTCTCTTGTAAAACAAATGTTTTCTTTCCCTTTCTCTGATTTTTTCTCTTGAGGGGTGACAAACACTGTTTACCTTAAAATAAAAATCCACTCATGAAGACGGCCTATATAGTTTTTTGTGCATGTGTGACCGTCTTAATCCAGAGGGAATATGTTAGGCACCAATCTAGAGGACATAAATGCTTCCAGCTATGTTTTCTGTACATGTGAGGTTGCAGGTTATGTACAATTTCAACCTGGTCAGACAAGTATTTTCAATACTTGGTGATTTACCTATTTTCACTACTTTTCACACTCAAAAATTATCAACACTTTGTTTTACAAACAGAGTTTATAAAGTATCAATCTAAACCCACCCCATAAGCCTGTGATCCAGTCAAAACCCAATTATAGCTTTAATTACAGCCTGCAAATGAAATTATGCTGCCTGAGTTGAAGGATAACTTTAAAGCAGAAATGACTGAGTGGTCTCCCTTTTCTTAATGAGTTGTTCATGAGTTCTCCCTTTAATCTTTTCGAGGTGGGTGTACTTTGACATCTCATAGAGCAGAATAATGATGGCAGGAACATTTCTGTCAGCTATTGGCTAGGAAGTAATTTTTTGGGTTCTGCATGATTTGACACAGTCTCCTGGGGCACAAGTCAATACACCTTTCTGGAGGATGAAGGAAAGCCTGAACAAACTGTAATATGTTTAATTCTGTCCTTTCTACACTGAAAATTACTGTCAAGTAGTCAAATCCTGTGGTAAAGATGAGGTCTCAGACCATTTGGAAAGTAACTAGGTCCTGAAGACTTTTTATAAACTAGTCGTGATTTACTGAACAATATTTTTTTATGGTTAAAATGCTGTTTATTGTTGGTTTCAGCTGTATTTTCCAGATTAAAAAAAATAGATGCCTTATATTTGTTGTTTGTGTTGGGCATATTTTTTTCTTTTTTTCTTCTAAAAGGAGAACATTGAAACTAGTTTCCTGGAACAGATGAATCAGATTAACATTATCTGATGCTTTTCAACTGACACATAGATCAAGATGCTGTTTATACACTCAGAACACATATCTTCTCTCTATTCGGTTATCTTTGTTATCTGGTTTTTTTCCCTTGTATGAAACCTCAGGGCCAGAAAACCTCAGAAATGTTACTGTTGTGTATTTACACCAATTTTTCACCAGGTGTAAAGATATTTTTTTTGCATAAAAGGTTTAATTATAAAAATGACCTCTTTGGCCTTGTAGCAGCAACTGTTATTAGCAACAGCAAATTCCCAAAGCAGTTTAAATCCTCAAAGCATTTTGATAAACTTAGTCTTTAAATACTACTGTATAGAAACAGTCTTATGCTGAAGTTGGCAAGTAAAAGGAGTTGTAAGATAAGGCATTAAATATGAAATGTTACTGCTAACTTGCAATAGATAGCTCTATGTTTTAAAGGGAATTATATATTATTGTATCATTTGAATAAGAGCAGAATTATCAGTCTGGTTACAGCAAGGACTAATTTAATTTTAAAAGGAGTTAGATTTTACTTTAGTGATGCAATGTCAATGAGAAAAGACAGAACTAAAGTACAAAAACATGAGGGATTTTTTTTTGTTTCACTTCAGCAAAAATTGCAAATGATGCTGTTCATGATACAGAAATCAGTATATGGCTGACTAGAGTAGTATATGGCTGATTAGTGATTAATATATCACATGATGAGTGAAATTCATGTCTTCCATGATAACAGTTGATTCCCCCAGGGCTTTCACCTTTAAAATATATGTGGAAGATGGCGTGTGATGTTTGCAATTTGTAGTTGATCTCTGCTGGGCAGACCTGTGTATCTACAACCTGCACATTGCCAGTTCTGGAGCCCCAGCCACGGCTGCCTTGAGCTTTCCATTGTGCAGATAATTTGCAGCTCTAAGCAGAAACATGAACTTCTTTGTCATGGTTCACTGGCAATTTTATCATTATATTTATACAGCAAGCAGGCTGACAACTCAAACTCCCGCAGAAAGTGGCAGGGTACAGATCTGCAGGCATCTTTAAAGAGACAGCTTTGGCTAATTATAATGGAGATTTTTTCCTCTAGTTCTAGCTAATTGAAATAACAATAAGGCATGAAGAAAAACTTATAAAGCCATATGGGCAAACCCTGATACGATTTCATATTGCACACAAGATTTAAAAAAATGCATTATCCTCATGCATGACACAAGCTTGGTTATCAAATCTCCAAAGTGTGAAATGAACTCTGTCCCCATAAAACATTTACATTTGCACTAATTCATCTCTGAAATGAAATTCTCTTGAGCTGCTCACTCACTCTCCTATTCTTGCTTGCAGTAGGTTTTAATCCTATGACAAAGTTCACCATTCAGAGGTTATGAGAGAAATTTAGAACATTATGTTAAGAATTATGAAATTAGAAAAAAAGTTCTTTATGTTCTCCTTATTAAAATTTAGAGCCCACTTTCTTAACCTTTTCTTTGCAATGAATAATTAAAAAAAAACCTTACCAAAATCCCCCCCATAGCTCTAAAACTCCTCATGGAATTTTTTGAAATGTGACTTCTATAAAAATACCAAACATAGTGAGATTGAAAGGCAAAGCATTAGCTTGAAATATCTGTATCATATTTTTGGATCAAAGAACTGTTAATCAAAAAAAACCCTGTCTGAAATGGTATTTTTGAAATTGTTGAAAATAGTGTTGGAATACCTATATGATGCAGGGAATACAATTATTAACATGGGGATCTGGAAATGTGATCACATGGTCACAGAGTAGCGGTCACTGTCCTTGAAGGTAAAGTTCAGATTATTCAGGTAGGAAAGATAAGAGTAATCCTCCTCTACTTGACTCATACCTAACCTTCTGAAGTGGAGAAAGATGTCCTGGAAACTGGTTTATGCAGAATGTCATTTTTCAAAGAGACCTCTACACCTTTTAATTTCCATGCGGGAGCTCTAAAGTAACATTCCCACGGTAATGGATCCCAGTCTGGAAAATCTGTCTTATGATATCATTGTGCTTTAAAATGCTCAAAATCTGTAAGGAAGCTGTAAATGAGGAAAGACTCAACAGCAGAAAAGTGGAGAAACAGATGGATTTGTGAGTGAGGCATGTAGAACAGGAATAGGGACATTGGCTTCTACTATTTTATTAACCATGTACTGTCAGTATAATGTATATTGGATTTCCACTCCAAACTGATGGAAGTACACAGAAGGTATTGTAGAAGGTATCCTTTGGGCAATTTTAACAATAAATGAAATGCACTTTTTCTTGCACAAAGAAAATGACATTTTCTCTTCAAGGACTCTCCTGAGAGTTTAGATGATGAACTGTGGTGCAATAGTCTGCAATTCCAGTAATATCTTCCCTTCCAGAGGTGAGATTAAAGTTCAGAACTTCTAATGCATATTTGAACTGCTATTAAGTGAGTTTACCAGTATTGAGTAACATTGAAGAGTTTTTGGAATAATCTTTTCCAATGTGTCTTGAGAAGTAAACCAAGCTGTTCTTTACGCACAGATACTCATTGCAGCCAAACAAGAATCAATCTTAAAGTCAGCAGCACAGCCATCTGCCATGTTTCACCAAATATTTTTGCAGATCACAAGCTGTTGGCATCCTGACTTGTATGTGGCACTTACTACTGCTCATGTAGGTGTACAAAACCCAGGTCAGACATTGCTGATAGAGAAACCCTTGTCAGCCCCCAGCTCACAGGAGGCTGCAGCGTACCTCCAGTGAGGAGGGCAGCTCACTTGGCTGGGTCAAGGCTGAGCGAGATGCAGCCAAGGCTGAGCCAGCCAGAGTTGAGCTCTCACAGTCAGCACATCACTGGCTGGGAGCTGGGTTCATGTGGTCAGCATGGTGGCAGCCTGGCTGCACGCTTGGGCTCAGGGGATCTTGAGGAAAGGCCTGAGTTTTTGCAGGTTGGCAGTGGAAAGTCCTCTGCTGGTAATTAAAGCAGATGAATGGGAAAGGAAAAGCTGGAGAGCATCAAACTCACATAACTCATTTCAATCTCTTCTAGCTAGTTATTCCCAAATACCTGCAGCTAAGATATGACTTACAACTGCAGACAAAAACTTCAAGGCTTGGCAAAGCTCACAGCTTGCTGTGACAGGAGTCAGACACGGTATTCAAGAGGAGTCAGGAATTCCTTAACATCCATAATAATGAGCATCTGGTCTTCCACACAAACAAACAAGAAATACCACTCCTTGTAAGAAAGCAGAGATGTTCTTGCACCTTCAACTTTGAGTCTGCTGTCTGGCATACAACTGCAAGTTAAAAACATTATTTCTCCCCCATCCTTTAGCACTGGGGTTTAACTTTTACAGACATGACCCCCTGCCCCAGCACCGGTTCAATGCAGTGAGGGACAGCACACGGTGTCCCTCCTAATGGAGAAACAGGCTTTGCAAGAGCTCCACTGCTGATGACAGGCAGCTATCCTACTCACTAACTGCCCAGATTTGCCTCATGGGTTCACACCCTTTCATCTGTAGCTGGAAAGCTTGTTATGCACTTGTGGTTTAGAGCCCTTGCTTGTCCTTTAAACTGAGCTGTGGTTGGGGGGGAGCTGGCTAGGAGGCAGAATTTCAGGCTGCGGCTGTTTTCTCTTGGCCAACACTTGCAAAGCAAGCCACAGTATGACCCTGGAAAAGGTATTAGACAGGAGTTTTATGGAAAACATCTTTCTCTTGGCATTTTCCATTGATATGTTTGGGCTTTGTGTCTTTAGGCTGAAATATACTACAAAATGGCAAATATCAGATGCATAAATAAATTATGGCAGCCTATGACTGTTCTGTTCTGAGATAGCCATACAATGTAAGTACATGTGTAAAATATGGTTTCAAAGAAAAGGTCTATCACGTGTCCTGCTGCAGAAATCACTGCTGACCAAGCCTGAAATGCTCTCTTGCAACAAACTTTTTATTCTTTGGTCTTATGCACGAAGCAGGCAAAAAATGCTGAATAGAGGGGTTAGTAAAGTAAATGCTTGCTGTGTTCTTCATTCATTTAATAATTAATTTATACCTTCAGGTATGGGTATTGGCAAAGGTCAGTAATGCAAAATGATAGACGGAGCACATGGGGGTCTTCACCACCCCTTAGTAATCCACTGGTATGTACTGCAGCTGCAAAGTTACAGCAAGCTGATAGGGGAAGTGTGACAAGCCAGATCAGTGAGAAACATTTTTGCAAGTACAACACTCCCAAGTAACTTTGCATGTTGTTTGTTTCGAATGTATCTCACCACTGAAAATAGAAACAGTAAATCACAGCGGGGAAGTAGGGACCAAGTTGAAGAACTACAGTCTGGTAAATGCTGCACCCTATCTCTAACAGAGAATCAATTAAACACCTAGTATTTGCAGACAGAAACAAAACCCCTGGTCTATCAGGTACAAATTAAAAGCACAAACATCAAAGTAATCAATGGCCACTAGTGCTAAGTGTTCATCATATGAACAGAGTATTTTGAATGTATTTTAAATATATGTAATCTCAAAACCAGATCTACAGCACTACAAAATTATTATGAATACTGCATATTCATTAGGAAAAAAACCCAAACATCTTCCTTACCTGCTATTGCTTCCAGACTAGGAATTGCAATTGTGCTGTAAGTGCTAATACATTTACAGGACCATGTTCGAACTAAGGTCTCCTCTGCATTTTCCAGGCCTGGCAATCTGTCCATGAAGAAAGAGCCCCACTGTTTAGATACAAAGTAAGGAACTTTGAGCTGATCTCCCTGAAAGAAAAATAAATAAATACGTAAGCTTAAAAAACAAAACAAAACAAAAAATCAGCATTAGTTTAAGGAACTCTAGTGTTTTTCTGATTCTCTGGGAAGCCTATATTATATCTCAGGAGCAATGTGGCTCTAAAATATAAAGACAATAACAATACAATAACAGTCTTCTTCCCATAAGCCTCAAATTTATAGATTCCCTAGGACATAAAAAGTTAACTTTCAACATTTTTTTAAACCTTTTAAGAAAAACCCTTCTATTTTCCCTGTTTTTCTGTTTTTGATAGTGTGAATTGCTTGCTGTCCTTCTCTGCTGGAGAGGCTGTGCTACAGCTGGGATCTCCTCCTGAGGGAAAAGGAGCTTCCTGATGCTGGGTGGAGTAACTGCAAAAAATGCATCATGCCACCTGTGTTATCTGTTTCTGAGCTGAGCAATGAGTGAAAACAGAGCCACAGAATCCATGGAGAGACAGTCAGTTGCCTAGAAAATTGTGGAATATTTATTTTTTTAATGTATATTTTCAGATAACAACATATTAGACTAATTATGTTTTAAAGAAAGCATTAAACCAGCACTGGGAAAACTGACTTTTTACCTGTTCATCTTGAAACTTGCTATATACTGCCATGAGCAATCAGAAAAAAATGTCAGGACACATCTACAGAAAGATGAAAAAATGGGAAACAAAACTACACTATAGAAAATCTGTTAAATCATTTGTGTGCAAAGTAACATCTCAGACCTGCAGAGCACAGAACAGATACCGTAGTTTGTGCCTCCAGGTTTGTGAACTTTTGTACTTTATTCTACATCTAACCCCTCTCAAAAGTTTTGAGAATCTGCTGGAATCATTTGTGTTTATGACAGAGGCCTGTACCTTTTGATCACAAGGAAGCTGTTGAGGCAACTGAACAGACCATGCCAGTGAACACACAGCCACTCTCTCCATGAGTTTGTGTTACAGTTCTTCATCTGAGTATAGAGGGGAAGGGGGAGAATGTACTGATTTCAACAAAAGTAGGCATTAATTTCTGTCTTCTGATGTAAATAAATTGGAAAAAAAAAAACCCTCCTGTCTTTTATTTCAAAATAAGCATTTAACTGAAGTCCTGGGTGACTGTCTTTTTTCCCCCACTGAATCTTATCTTTCCATGCAAATCTCGGGGCTTTACATCAGTTCTAATTAAGTGTAGATGCTCTGATGAATTAAAATCTGTTTGCCAGCTGGATGACACACTCAGAAAACTCTTAAGACTGTTCAGGTGATTAATCAAAACAACCCCAGTACTGGCAGACATAAGCATTTGTACAAAAGACAGGGCCCTGTTTATAGACAAGAGGAAAGATGTGAGGGTTCTGCTTTCTGAAGTGGATGGTTAGTTCAGTAGGCGATTAAAAATGTAACCTGAATTTTCACAGAGGTTTGATTCTAGAGTGGGATTTTCTTCCTTATTAAGGAGGAGGGAGTTGAATTTTGGATTTATACCCCAAGCCCTTGGTGAAATCAAACCCAGTTAGATATGAGACTTGTCATCAAGTCCCCTGGTACAGAGCTCCCATCATTTTGCTGCTGGCTTTTCTCCACATGACAGGTCAGGTCTGGCAAACTAAATCTCAATTTAAAATCTGGAAAGAGCAGTCAAAACTTCAACCACATCCCTAGGAAACATCAGACATTGCTCCCCCTTTCATCCCTAACTGATGCCCTGAAGATGTCCTTATCCCACCTGCAGCACACCTGCATCATAGCCTGCAATGAAGGACAGACCACACACCATGAATCTGTACATCCGTGAAATGAGGCAAAAGTCTCCTCTTACTGTGGCTACTCACATGCCTGGAGGCACAAGCCCAGCAGCAGGGCTGAGGAGCTCTGGAAGATGCATCAGCCACTCCTGCAGTCCTCAGACACAGAATTTACTCTCACAGCAGACAGTAGATCCTGGAAAGTGCTGGGCAATCCCTCTTTCTCACGCAAATCCCCCAGGCATAAGGGTTTGCTCTCAGGCATATTGGTCAGACAGCAGTAGGTCAGATGTTGATTGTGTCATTTGAGGGCACAAAGCCTTGAAGAAATCATCTACACTTCGGGGAAATAGGGATAGTACCAGAAATGCCCAAGTTCCAGGGCCTTCCACAAAGTCAGAACACCTGGAGTACTTAGTACCAACTTTGCTTTGCTAACTCTAGACAAATAGGGCCTGTTAACAGTATAGACAGAATCTGTTAATAAGACCCTTGGGTAACGCTGATTTGTCAGCTTACAAATGACCTTTCTAAATACAAATTAGCAGGGAGTCAAACTCTGAAGTTTTTCTACATTTGGTAAACAGATGAAAGAAGAAAAGATGTAAAGGAGACAGGAGTGAAAGATCAAGCTGTTAGTATTTTTAAGGAGTTTATTTAGAGGCAGATTTGCCATCTATGCCATCATCTTTGTAGCATGCACAGAGCACGAGGAATACTTTACTGCCTCTGATATGAGTGATGGTACTGATGATGGTATGCTTTGTCCCGAGGTAGTAACATACCACTGACTCTTGATGCCAGAAAAAAAATCAGTGCTCAAAATACAGTTTTTCTGGTGTAACAGTGTTTAAGATGTTTCAGTCAGCACAGCTGTGCTGACCACAGCAACGGGATGTCCCTGAATCACACACCCACGCTGAATGTGCAAAAGGACAAGTCAGCCACTGGCCTGAATTTTGTTGCACAGAACCTGCCCTCCTACAAATCATGCAGATATAAAACGTTTCACCCATTATTATTTTACTTAAACTACAACAGGGATCACTATAAGCAAATTTAAAATAAAACATGCTGCACTTCAGGGTATTGCCCTAAGAATATTGCTGTAACTCACCATGCTTCAAAACAGCACATCAGGTTGTTCCTGAAAGTACTGTTAGATTTGTGCCAAAGATAAACAGGAATAAAGAGACAAACAGAGCCAAATGACATAAAGTAAATGGCCTTGTCTATGGTCACACCATGAGAGTTAATGGAAATTCAGGGGGACAACAGCCCTGACTTCTACAACAAACCAGTCACTAGGCAATATTGTAAAAACTAAGTATTCCCTTCTAACTACAAAATTATCATCTATATCCATCAATTAACTATTTGATTTCTGCTCCATTCATTCATATAGCCCAAGGTTTTTACACACTGACAGCTCCTCTGTAATAATTTTCTTTGAAATCCTGGGACAAATTCCAGCTTTCCTGTGAGTTTTCATTGATGGAACTGATCACACATTTAAAGAAGAGAACGCAAAACCAAAGCCTCCAGCCAAACAAACAAAACTGCAGTTTTGGGAAGGAGGGAAATTTTGTTTCAACACAACGCGTTGTATTTTTATTCACCCTGCATGCTGCAATTCACTTAGGAGCCAAGTAACTGCATAAATAGTTTTTAGTTTGCTATTCTCTTGCTTATTTGGTTATGACTCATGTACTTAAAAGAACTGCAGTTATTACCATAATTTCACAGTTATGTGTATTTGGCTTATATCATGCATTTAATTGAAGGGAAAAAGCAAAAACTGCAAATGAAAATGGAAATCCCAAGTCTCCCACTTGGTGTATGAGGAGGTTGTTTTCTTCCCCTCTCTCTGTTAGTGGTGAAACACCAGTCAAACAACTAAAGTCAGATTTTTGTCCTTTCTTTCTGAAAGATGCAATTGCCAATTAAAATAATACTTGATTACTTTAATAGTATATTGTAAAGGGTGATAGCATTGAGAATTGCATCTTGTATTAAGCATTCAGTCCCTCTCTGCACAGACAGCATGGCATGGAAAATCTACAGTAGTACTGTATTTTATTGCCAACGAATGCTAAGGCTGATCAGCCAGATGAAATCTAATCTGTTTGTGACTAATTTTCCAGAAATATCTGACTTCGTACAATCCTTTGAACTGGCTTTTCTCCCTTCTTACCCAAAGGGTTAATGGGAGAAGTTGCTTGGGGGAATGAAAATAAAACTCTCATAGGCTTGTGAGTCCCTTTGAACTAGTCCTGTTAAGTTAGTGGTGTCCAGTCAACTGCAGAGATATGGATGTGACCTGTTGTTCAGACTCCAGTGAGCAGCATGGTAATGAAATAACACCACTGACCTGCCACGGCCCCCCTGGTTCAGGTCCCTTTAATCAACGCAATTCATTTCTCCCTTGCTTGCTCGCTGTCACTGGTAGCGGATGTAAACGGAACAGGGGGTGTGTGTAGTAGGGGTGGTGTCTCCTTGAGATATTGCAATCTCTTATCAAGAATGCTACAGTGTCAGTGAAATGTCAAGCACCTGTCTAAAAGTCTCAATTTGCTGCTTGACAACTGCTGTGATAGAGAAGATGGATCTTGTGAGCAGTCGAGCAGAGGTGTTGCAACAAGGGAAAACCAAATCTTCATGGTGGGCTCAGAAATGCATCAATCCATTACTCTTTCTTTGTACTTCCAGGAAAAGAACCACTTTCTGTCCCTTTGTTTAAAAATGTGTGCTTCAAAAGCATTTAGTGAACCTGCTTAAGAAACAGTGTTGAACAAATCCCCCAAATCTTAAGTTTTATGCAGCAATGCAGCAGAACCTCCAGTCAGAGAATGAACAAATTTATGGAGAATATTGAGTTATTTTTAAAGCATTAATTATTTAAATCTAGGTGTATTAACCTATAAGTGCTACCAGCTCTTCCTCCCCCACCTCCCCTTCCTACTGAGAAACACATTTTCTTGATAGAATATTGAATTTTTTTACTTCACTTTTGTTTTTCACAGCCCAGGAAAACATTGATGATTACATCTCCTTATTTTCAAGGACTGAAATGTCCTTGTCTGACCTTAGTTTAGAAATCAGTGGATAGTGGGGGAAAATATGAGATATGTCTATTTAATAATATCAATGATATCAAAAAGATATCAATGTCTCTATTGTTTTAGTCCCATTGAAGATATCCTTTTCTCCATTAAAACCAGGAGATTTTATAACACTTAGATTAAAAACATACCAAGTATAAATGAACCCCCCAAATCTTTTCTATTGGTAAGTTAACTTTTAATCACAAAGAGTAATTATTTTAAAAGAAAAATAAGGTTTAGTGCTTTACAAAGAAAAGTGTGAAAAGCATATGTATTTCTCTGCAATTAGAAGAAAATGACCTATTTATTTAGTAGCATATGAAATGAAGAGACACTCCAAATGGAGAGTGAAGCTTTGCTGTAGTTCCTACCTACATGGGACATGCTGGAGGTACAATGCTGCCTCATCATCCGCCTCAGTGCTGTTTCTATCTACTTTGCTCTTTGGCAGCAGAGGAAAGATAAACCATAGTAACTTCCCACCTTCTGTTGGGGAATTAAAGGGTGACAGCAGTGCTGAAGCCCTGCTTCCCAACTGTGATCAACCTGAAAATCATACTATTTATCTGAGGTAACTATCAGTAAGTCTGCACTGCTTACTTCAGATTTTGAAGCAGTCCCTCTTATCTGAGCACAGCTGTCGCCAAAATAACAACCTGTGTGGGAAGCAGCAAATTAAAAGCTCTTTGTATATAAGGAAAGCACAAGCAAACCATATTTCACACAGGGAGAAAGCAAACTTCAAAACAATGCAATAAAAATTCCTCCGTGTTTACAGCTGGCCACAACACGCAGGGAAATGTCACGAACTCAGCAGAGTTCAGGCGTTGGACTTGTGATAAGTGGGCATGAAATTTCTCCTTGTGGGATGGAGGCATCTTTCTACTAAAAAGGTTCTTGCTCAGGGAGAGTACATACAGCTCTTTTTCTGAGACCCATGACTTAGCTCCAGGTAGAGATGCTGTCTCACCCATGCACTGCTGAGCTGGGACAGAGGAGCATCCTCCTGGTAAGACAAGGAGGATACACCTGTGGGGGACGCTGATGCTGCCAGCACTCTGGTAAGACAAGCAGGTTCATTCTTAGTGCAGGTGACATGAGGCTTTTTTGTAATTTACTGTCTTCTGTTCCAGGAAACATCTGCAGGAACCCTTACCTCGTATCTTCCTTTCTTCTCCAAGGGCTCAGATTCAGCCTTCGCAGGCACGGTACCTTTGCCCCCTAGAAGCTCTTCTAAGATGAAGACAGTTTCCCAGTTGCTATAGTGACGAGCTGGGAAAATATCTGAGTGCATACTGTCACCAAAATAAACAACCTGTGAAGGAAGAAGCAAATTGGAAGTTCATTGTATATGAGGAAAACAGAAGCAAACTGTATGTCACAGAGAGAGAATAAGAGCCTTAAAACGACCTAATAAAAATTCCTCCATGTTTACACTTGGTCAAGACATGCAGAGATCCTATTAATGTCAAGTTTGGGGTTTTATCTTCAACCAGCTCCATAAAGGAAAGGCTGGCCCCACACATCCTCCTTGCCCTCACCCTCCAGGGGCATTGGAAAAGGATGCCTAACTGGGACCAGCAAAAGGAAGTGTGAGTTTCTTGGCTGACAGAAATAGCCTGACGGGAAGCAGTAGAAAGACTACCAAAAAAATACACTAAACTGGAACAAGTTTTAGACTACACTGGAAACAAGACAGAACATTCTTCTTGGTGACTCAAAACCCTTCTGTGCCCAGGGAGGAATTTATTCACTATGCAAAATTCTGTTACACCATCTTTAGTGGCATTTTCACCTATCCAGACCTGTACTTAACATATCCCTAGTTTTCACTGATGCCATCTTTTAATCTTCATGATCTATTTGCTTAGGGACATTTCCTGGTTACAACCTGATTCTTCCCAAAGCTGCTGAAATGTTTAACCATGCATACAGAAAGCTTACATCTAGAAAGTTTATATATTCTACCGATAAGAAGACAAATAGTTCTGGGCTGTTGGCTGCTGGACAGCAGCAAGAGTAACCAGAAGAGAAGTTTGTGTCCAATCACATCAATAACTTTAATGAAAGTTTGCCTGGTGAATTCTTGAGTCAAACAGGGTATTTTCAGAAAGATTTACTCTCACAACATACCTTGGGATCCAACTTGCCAGTCATCTTCTTCAATAGATCATAAAGCTGGATAGCATTACCTTGGGAATACCAACCAGGCTTGTCCAGTGACAACAGAGCCTCCTGCTCCTCATCATTTTCTGAAATCACCAAGCCAAATTGCATGCTGTTAGTGAGACCAGCCCAGTCTCCTGTACTTGCGAGATGTGTGACAAGCTGCCTGTGCACAGCTGGTCTATTTTGACATTAAACCAGCTCCAGTGTCTTGCTCAAGTTCTGGTACTGACTGTGGATTCAGTCAAGGTGTTTGGTAGCTGGGGGTAGGCAGACATTTGTGAGAAAAGAAGCAGCTGGGCCTTGTGTGCACTGGCTACAAAAGAAGACCTAAGGAATTAAATTCATGGACTTTGCCACCCAAACATTGCAGAAGTGAATGCAGGAGGCCATACAGACCAGACTGATGGAGCTGCTACAGATGAAGGTGAAACCATGAGATAAAACAGACTGTAAGAGACAGCATGTACCTTGCTATGAATAAAAATTACCCACAGTTTTTAAACACTGACATAAACCCAACAAAATGACTGAAGTAGCTCTTAAGGGCATTCATCAGCCTTAGATCAGCACAAACAATGAGCAGTTCCAGTTATCATCCAGTTTTGAAGAAATAATGAGTGACAAACAATGAGTGGACAACAACCCCAGTGTTGCTGGTGGTGGTATAATCTGCACTGACATGTACCCACTCTGGCAGTGTCAGCAAATTAGAGAAAACCAGTAGAAACTGGAACTCCCTGGTCATCACCCAGCTCTGCCACAGGCTTTGTCTCTGGCTGGTTCCAAAGCGTGGATCTGTCCCAATGTCCACGTAACCTTGTTGCTTTTTCAAATCCAAGTGCCATTGCCAGATGAACTCTAGCTTCTTGCTGGAACCAAAATAGTAGCCTCAATGAACCAATAAACTACAATTTCATCAGAAATATTAATATGAATGTCTTTTGTCTATTGAACTGGTGAAACAAAAGGTTGATTTTGTTATTTAGTCTCAAACATGTCTTAATTTTATGCTAGAGACAGAACCAATACAGTACTTAGATCTGACTTAGGTGTAACATCAGAACTTCAGTTTTTCTTTTGCTTTACATAATTTTTCAAAGTACTTAAAATGTGTTAGGAATAAGAGGAAAAGAACAACTTCTATTTGGTTAGAGACTGATGAAAGCTGAAATGCAAATTTTGGAGAACAGTGAAATGCTAAGACAGCTTTATGTTTAAGAGCACTGAAGTACATGGAGCAATACATTGGTCTTTGAATGAAATTTAAAAAGAAGCAAAAAGAGGGAAATGGGTACATAGAGAGAGGAATTAAACCATTCTTTAATATTATGAATTTATGCATTTGAAGAAACAGAGACAAAACAATTCTATATTAAGGGTATTTTATAAACTAGGAAAAAACAAAGAAGTTCAAAGTTGACATTAACAATTCATGTAGAACTTGTGTGGAAATGTCTTTTCCTTTGTTCTTCTTCAGGAATGTAATACTAATTACAATAATAATAAATATGACAGCATCCATTAAAAAAAACTTAATTTCCTGACTATTAAAACCCTCGATCAAACAACTTTTGAGCAAACAGAAGTTGTCGTAACAGTAAATTTATTCTATTTTCCTTGTATTTTTAGACATATTTGGATGGTTGGCTGAACAAGTAGACACAATCTTCAAATGACAAGGACATAGAAAAAGAAACTTAGGAAAACAACTCTTTTGAGATGCTGTAAAGTTTTTTGAAATTTTTGAAGATTTGTATAGCTGTCATTGCCTTTCCATTCACTCAATCAGGAAAACACTGGAGAAAAATTGAGCTTTTATGAGGTATTTTCTGAATAATGACATTGCATTTGCAAACAGAAGCCCTATGTATTACAGCAGTTTCACGAGGCTCCAACAAAGAGCAAAACCCTGCTTGCTGCCTCTGTGGAATGGTATGAGGGGAAGTCCTGACTGCAACAATTCACTCTAATTACAAGGTAGAAGACTGCTCAGTCTGTGAGAGCTATTACTGTCACCCCTAGCAATGGGATTCATCTCACTTGACTCAAGGCATTCTGAATTTAGGCTTCGAATACACAGTTACAATCTGAACTAGCTGGCCAGGAACCTGTGGTAGGCAAAAGACAGTGCAACAAGAATTTTCTGGGGTGCCAGCTATGAAGAAAGAAAGGATTTAGTTAAGTGAGAAACTTCGTTTTTAGGCAATGAAATAAAGGGAAATTAATTTCCCCTTTAGAAGGAGGCAGCAAAGAGCACTGAGATGTCTAGTTCCTTATGGGAACACTTTGATTTGGAAGGAGCTTCATAAATTTGAGGAATTAGGAAAGGTCCTTTAAACTATTAGAGATGTAGGGTCACAGGGACAACAACTCTGAATGGACAAATCTTGAACCATCTCATCTTGTTCTCACACATCGAGGGGTAACTGTCAATTTTATTACTGTAATCTGAAGTGGAAGGAAATGGATCATGTTTCAGTTGTGATAAGTCATTAATGAGAACAGTTTCTAATCTACTTACATTTGTCCATTGGCAAAATACAGCTAAGAAAATTATTCTTCAGCACCACCTTTCAGGGCTTTTTGTAGGAGTTCTGCCATGTAAAAATTGATACACAACAACTTAAAAACCCATCAGTGACACCACTGGCTCTGGTCTTGTATCCTTCAGATAGTAGCTACATGACAGCACTGAAGAAATATGAAAATTTCCTGCAAAAATGCTGCATAAATGTGATTATGGTAGTTCCTAATATATATTAGATATTCCAAGCTGAACGCTGGCTACACTCAGTCAAGAGGAAAACTGCTGCTAACCTTCTTTCCACTTTGCTGTTATTGATTCTTAGAAGTTCATTCAAAGGTCAGAAATGCTATAAATATTGTTCCAGCAGGAAGAAACACACAGGCAGGGATGCTTTAGGTCTTATAAGCTAGGAGGAAAAGGAGATGTCCTGACAATTTCAAACAGACTGGATAACCAAAAAGAATTTCTCTGATGATATAGATAGAGTGATTTGCTTCCTTTTAGAAACCTCATATAACACTGCAAACCGGATTCCTGGCTGTAGTCTGAAAACGTGTCACGTCAAGAAATGTAAAGGTACCAAGCAAGTAAAATTGAAATAATTAAACCCAGAAAATCATTCTGTTGAAACACTTGCCAAAACCTAACTGTGATTCAGAGCAGTCTTCCTGAGGGGAAGTTACTGCTCCTTTTTGAAAACAACAACGAAAGCTTGGCTCATGCTGGGGCAATAGTAACATTGCTGGGATGGCAATTTCCATATAGCTTTGTGTAACAGCTGGGAAATGGTTTCCAATTCAGAAATATACTTTCATCACCAATAAAAGGTAAGTTTTTTCAGATAAACCAATTCACTAACAAGACTCAGTATCTCTTTTTCTTGTGAGAATTTTCTTGCCTACCTTTAAACGTACATTGCAGCTTTAAAGCATGGCCTGAGGAACATCTGGTTTCATTCTGAATGATTATGCAAAAAGTAATCAGTGAAGCTTATTCTCATTTAAATGACAACTGATGGTAATTTACTTTGGCAAAGAGTCAGTTCTTGGGAAAGACTTTGCATAGCCTGCTTAGTGTCATCTGCTCTGTGTCCCCTTGTGGGTTATACCTGCTGAGATGGGAAGGGTCTGAACCTGGGGATCCATCCCCAGCCTGGCTGGTGTTTACACTGTTAGACCCCAGGCCATGGGATAGGGCTCTTGGTTGGGAAGCACGAGATTAAGAGAGGAGCTGAAGTGAGAGCAAATTTACGCTTCAACAGTTATTCACCTACACTGAGCCACACCTACACCCAGGTTAATTTTCATCAGTTCACCACCCCTGTGGCACCACCCCTTGCTGCTCCTCCAGCTGGATGCCCTGGAGTGAGTGTTGGCTACGCACTGAGGCCAGGACCTGCTAGTGACTCACCAAAGAGCCTGAGGACAGCTCACATCAACTTGACTGGGCAGACACCAGGGGAAGAAAGCAATTCCAACTGCCCAGAGGCCCTGCCAGCCAAAAGTGTGTTGGATTTAACGTCAGTGTGCATACTGCTCACCTACAGCCTGTCCTTCTGCCTTTCCCTGGACAGCCTTTAACCCATTTCCACACAGACCTAGTTAGAATGGCTATTAGGTTTACTGGTATTTTTTTTTTCCCTTTCAGCTGTGCAGTAGAATGAAAAACATGTGTCAGCTCTGTCACTGCTCGTGCCTGTACCTGCTCCTGCCTCTTCTTGCCCATGGGCAGCTCCAGTGGGCTCCCTCTGCCTGCAGGCACCTCATGCAGATGGCTCATGTGTTCAGCAACTGAGGCTCTGGTTACCAACATGAGGATTATTGTAAAACAAATCCATTCTATGGTCCACAACTATCACATTGATACGGCTCTCTGCAATTTAAAAGAATGCCATTATATTAATGCCCCCTGAGAGCATTAATATAAAAGCTAGGTTATGTTCCAGACTTGCAAACACAGTCTGATTCTGGACAGCATTTTGAGCTCACTTAAGAAAGACAAACTCCTTTCCAAAAGGGAAATCAGGGCAGGAAAGTGCATCGTTTTACAAGGACAAAGAGACCTGCACAGGTGGGTTCTTCCAACTGTAAAGGTATAACAAGATGGGATCACATAAGCTGTAGAGTTTCCCTGTGGGCATGTTCTCCATGAAGAAAGCAAGCACTTACAAGACTCCTGAAGGTAAAACTTCATACCCTGTGGGCACCCTTCTTAGGGTATCACCCCAAACTCCTGTATATAGACCAATCAACTTTGCTGTGTGGTTTCCAGGATTCACTCAGGTATTAGTGTGTGTTTTGCCATCCCTGAATTACTTCTGTGTCCTGGAAGTAGCTGTGAAATCCATCTGCCTGTGCATCAGCACTTGCCAGTCCCCTGTGTGACTGCAGGGAAATGATAAAGAACAAATTATTCCCTCAACATAATGTGCTGAAATGAAAGGTTAAGGCTTCCCAAAGTGACTGGTGATTTTGGCCATTTCCATTCTTGGCTATCCAATCTGTTGCTTTTTTTTTTTTTATTATTTTTTATTTTTTTTTTCATGCCCCCAAAAAAGCCTGAAGATCACCTCCCCTCTTGCCTCTGCATCATTCTGTTGTTTTTGGGGTGGCTTATAGTTGGTGAGATGGAGGCTGGACTAATCAAAGTAAAAATTCAGTTTTGAAAGCTGGAACATGATTTTAAAATTTACATAGGCAGTGATAGATCTTTCTTATGCTTAGCAATCCCAGCATATGTGTGTTTGATCATACAGAGGACTAAATAACAGTACTACTAAAAGCTGTCATTGCTCTGGAAGAACACCACAGATAAAGCTGACGCAAAAAAACAGATACCACCCTGTGGGAAAAAACCCAAAACTATTTAATAATAATTCATAAGTACTGTTTATCACTTTACTAACAACTACTTTTCTCAGGAAGGACTTCTGTCCTTCCACTATTTTGTAAGATTAAAGTACAAAATAGTGTATTTTCAAGTTGCTCTGGGCATATATAAAAACCACAAAATCCTTTGAGCAGAAATTAAAAAAAATAAAGTTATTATTTTTTTAGTTTTACCAAAACCTTTTATACTTTTATTAAAGTCTGCCTTACTGCTTAAATTGTGCCAAGCAACAGGCTATGTAGAGATAATACTGAAGCTTTACTTGTTTGCAAGAAAATCAGTAGTTCCTTTAGAGACGTCAGCAAGTAAATTTCTCTGAAGTTTTACTTGCTTATAAGAAAATCAGCAGTTTCTTTAGAGAAGCAAATATGTTTCTGTAGAAAGTTTTGATTGTTGTGTTACAGGAACTGAAAATAACAGCTCCCTACAGATTAAGTAATTTGTTTTCAAAACTGTCAAAGCACTAACTTTCTGTCTTCCCAGGAACAGTTTGGCTAACAAAGCCTTTCTGTCTGAAGCACTGATATGAGGAAATACAAGCAAGGCCATTTTTTTCTCAGGAAAGAAAAATCACTTTTTGGAAAATCACTCTCCTACAAGTTCATTTTTAACTGTAGTTCATGTGCAAATTTGGGAAGAGGTTGCCATAATTTTATTTAATTGCAATTATAAATAAGAAACTTTCTACTCTGCAGAGGTAAGGGGGGATATAAATACATAATTTCACTTCTTCATTGCACATTATTTTGTAAGAGTTTTTTTGTTCTGTTTTGTTTTTTTAAACTGGGATCTTGGAAAGGTACAAAATGGTACAGAAAGAAATAAATTCCCTCTCTAGAGCAGTTTTATTCTGGCTCTCAGTTTTGTAAAAAGATCCAAAGCCTTATAAAGGAGGAACTTCTAATATTCAGAAAAATAATCATGTTAAAATTAGTACAACAGTCTTCCTAGAGATCCCTTAATAATTATGGAGAGAGACAGGCTTTTCCAGACAGAATTTCCAATTAGAATAAGTTAGGAAGGGTAAGTAATTGAGGGAAAAACCCCTGACATAAACATTCCAGGAATATACAGTTCAGTTCAAGCACCTGTCCATGGATGTTGTTACCAGGGTGTACATGAGGTGGAAGCAGAACACAGAGGGAAACAGAGAAGATGAGATGAAGGCCATCAGACAGTTCTGCCCTAACCTGTCACTTCAAAAAAATTTCTCAAAATCAAAGTGAGACACACAAAGCATCTGCTTTGCACTGTGTAGACTGCAGTCTTCCAGTTTATCTGAATCTTTTAAGTCTCTCTAGTATTACCTCCTTTCAATAAAGCATATTGAAATTTGTTCTTGGACCATATTTTCACCACTGAAAATTGACACTGAAGTGTAATGGGGAAAAACCTCCCTGCCATCATTTACCTTGGCCTTAGACTCAAAAAAAACCAATCCCAAGGACCAAAAAAAGAACAAAAGTTCTTTAATCCTCAGTTACAGAAAAACTAAGAACTTTTTTCCCCTATATCGTAATACTTCAGGTATAAAATATGTATGAAAACTGGAATAGACAATTTGATTCTGAAGAAAAGTACCCCATAAAGCAATATAGGGACGCTGCTGCAAGGATCCTTATCTTTTCATTTTTTCAATTCCCTAAAATATGTTATTTCAAAGGGAATAATGATTGCGTAGGACACAAGAGCATGCATAGTTATCGCAGATACTGATTTACCTGAAATACACAATAAACATTTTCATTAACTTTTATATGAAAACTATTTATAGAACTAGATTGACTTATGATTTTTAAGTATATATAAACCCATTTTTTTCCCCTGTCTTATTACACTATCTCAAATCCCTACTTTAATTTTATTCATTTATTTTGTCTGATGTTCCAGCTCCAAATATTGGCTGCCTCTGAAGGGGGGCAGTTTTATATCAACCTTTAAGGACTAACTTAAGATTTAAGATTCTAAATGCAGAAAAATAGATTTGGGAATTAAAAATAAATAAACAAATAAACAAACCCACACAGTTCTCTGCCTGTCAGTAATTGTACAAGTATAGCTGCAGATAGCGGATATTAAAGCCTTGCTCAGCTTTAGTAACTAAAAAGAAGAACCCCACCCAAACCCAGTATTTCTAAGGAAAATGGGATGCCCTAGAATAATCTTTCTTCTTCTCTGGAAATAAAAGCTATCATCTGAGACTTCTGAGAGAGGAGTTCTGGCTTCTGTTGACCCAAGAATTCTTTTTATCTCATGGTAGCAGAGAAACATTTCATTACACATGTGAAAATCATACTGATATTAAACCCCTTTGAATACAGCTGTCAGGGAAGACACTACCCTGGCATTACTTCATATATGTATTAAATAGTGAGTATTTTTATAGGTTATTCATAATACTTGGCATTTCAAGTAACAATCAAAGAAAAAATATTTAATTAGAATATAATTACCTTAAATAGTTAAGGACCATTTTCTCTTAGAAAATATAGTAACTGCCGCTAATAGTTTAAAATCATAGATATGAAAGAATATGAAACATTTCCACAATCACACTGGGTTGTTTTGTTCAGTAACAAATACACTTTTTTCCTGATATATTTTCTGCCTTATATTTTGTTTCCCTTTGCTAAAGAAAATTTTCAAGAGGCACCGAAAGAGTTTGGGACCTAACACTGACTTTAGACTCTCCCCTTGGAGTCATCTCTCTGTTCACATATCATCAATGAATCCCAGTGGTGATTTTGCAATTTTTTTTTGCAATGAGGATGATTTTATTACAGTCTCTACTGCATTTTCTATTATTACTATTCCTTCTAGATAAAAACATTACAAAAGAAGGGAAAGAGAAGGTGTGAGTATGTGATGGAAGACAGAGATGTGACAACAAGTTCACTCTTGAGGTCTGGGGACAATTTCATGGCCCTGTGGATCACAGTCATGGATGAATTCAAAGAAGGGACAAAGATAGGGTTAGAACTACTGGCAAAGATTTAAGAAGCTGTTTAAGGTCTGCTAAGGAGCCAGGTGTGTCAGGTAACACCATAATGAAAATCAACAGCAAACCTTGTTCCTGTAGGATCTGTTGAGACACAGTACAACTTCATATTTAATAAACAAAATGAAAAATGTTAGGAAATGACTGTTCTAACAAACAGGAAGAGTTCTTAAGTGTGAAACAGTCACTGTAAATCTCAGAACAATGCTACTGGGCTGGAGATGGCAAGTAAAAATGGAAACTATTCCTTTCTGGCAAAGTATATTTAGTTATCCTTTGAAGGGAAGACTAACATGAAAGATTTGTAGTAAAGAGTCTTCTGAAAAAGTAAAGGAGAAATTATTCCTCTGACACTTCCTAAGGCACATAGAGAACAGGGAGGTGATTCCAGATAGCCAGCATGGCTTCTCCAAGGGAAAATCCTGTCTGACCAACCTAGTGGCTCTCTGTAATGGAGTAACTACAACAGTGGATAAGGGAAAAGCTACAAATGTCATTTATCTGGACTCCTGTAAGGCCTTTGACATGGTCCCCCCCCACATCCTTCTCTCCTGAAACCTCACCTGGAGTACAGCATCCAGGTCTGGGATCTTCAGCACAGGAAGGACACAGACCTATTGGAGTGAGTCCAGAGGAAGACCACAAAGTTGATCAGGGGGATGGAGCACTTCTTCTATGAGGAAAGGCTGACAGAACTGTGATTGTTCAGCCTGGAGAAGAAAAGGCTTTGGGGTGACCTAAATGTGGCCTTGAAGGGAACTTTCAGGAAAGATGGAGCAAGAATATTTACAAGGACGTGTAGTGACAGGACAATGGGAAATGGGTTTAAATTGAGAGTAGCTTTAGATTAGATATTATAAAAAAAAAAATCTTTATTGTGAGGGTGGTGGTGCACTGGAATTGGTTGCCCAGGGAAGATGTGAATGCCCCTTCCCTGGAGGTATTCAAGGCCATGTTGGATGGGGTTTGGAGCAACCTGGTCTACCTGAAGGTGCCCATGTCCATAGCAGGGGGGTTGGAACTAGATGATCCTCAAGGTCCCTTTCTAGCCCAAATCAATCTATGATTACCTTTCCAGTTCCTTATCTGTCCATTTTGTGTGGTTTGCAAAACCACCTGGGTGTTTACATGAAAATGTGCTTTACGCTGTTTCTCAAAACCAAGAGCATTCTGCCAGATCTCTCTATGCAGGAATTTCACAGATAAAATCTCTTGCTACTATTATTCCAGAAAAAATAATAATCTTGGAGCATTCAGCCTTAGTCTGGCAGTATCACAGAGCCACTGGAATCTGCGGACAGTAATAATAGATGAAGTGGTTTTACAGCAGATAAGAATCAAGTTAGAATGAAGATGTTTGCTAATGAAGAGAAAAAGTCTGGAGGTCGCTAACTCTGCCTAGAAAAACGTGCAGCATACATACTGAAGTTTAAGACATCTGGAGCCCAATGTGAATAATAAAAACAGATGGAAGAACAAAGACAGTGAGGAAGAAGATGGTACATCACTTGTTTCTGAGCTTTCAGATTGCAAGAACTAATTCCTTTTGGGACTTCAGCTACGGAGGACTTAGGCTCACCTAAACAATGCAGTTTCCCACGATCCCTTACCAGCCAAGAAATGTCCATTTTTATATGCTCTAAACTATTATTTCTCTGTACTTGGTGGGAGAGGCAGAGTTGCTCCCGAACAAGGTGAGTCTCTACACACTTGATATTTACCCCATGGGTGATAAATTCACATCTGCTGCTTGTTGTAGATCTCCTCTGCCACTTACCACTTTCCAGGTCTTCTGGGTGCTTCATAAGCATCATGTAAGCTGCAGGATTTAGAAACTGGAAAACTGAGGCAGAGATCAGCTGTCATATCAAACTGAAGCAGATCTCAGCCCAGGCTTTGGTTATGATTCCTCCACATGTTCTCAGCTCATTTCTAGGGCTCCTTTCACTACTTTCTTCCAATAGCAGATCTGCAGTACAAAAAGCAAAATGTGCTTTCTGCAAAAACCAATTTACAGACTAACCTTAATAAAAGCTTGACATTTTGGAGAACACACAAGAGAACTCTAAAACTCCTTAATCAAAACCAGCACATACAGATTCATGGAAACTATGCTGAAGGGAAGCTTTCTGCATCAGTTGCCAGCTTTCGCTCTGCCAGGAATATACCATACACAATTTTATTTTTGCTTTACTACAAATTGCCTCAATTTCAATTTCTAAATTGGTTATGAATCAAATCACAAGGTAACTCTTTATGAGGTTCACTGTCTAATCATCTACTGCTTTTGAATTCTACAGATGAAAACAGTTACATGAAGAATAAAGATGAACAAAACCTCGTGGAGAATAAGGATGAATAAAACACCTTACTTCTATCATGTATTGTTTACACACATGTTATATATGTCAAAGAATGTTTTTTCCCCTGCAAAGTCATACTGGTAAGTCCTCCATTTCACAGGTAATTTCTCTTCCAGGAATTCTGTTTGGATTTTGATATCATTTTAAGAACTATATCGTGAAGTTATTTCTCACAGGTTTGAACTAAATGTTAGTGGACCAGTAAGGCTTACAAATTTGTACTGATCCATCCCTCAGGCATCCCATCTTCCATAGGGTCTGTGCCATTTCTGCAAGACCTTTGGGTTCCTTGGGGGTCCTGATGAGCACTGCAGGTCTGTAATTAGCAATGAGCACACCTCAGCTGGGATTCAGACCCAGGTGCAGAAACACAGTGTGAAGGCTCTGCAACAGGAAGCACAGCACTGGGCCAATGTCTCCTGTGCAGTGTAGGCACTGCTGTTCGGGCACTGCAAAGCCCTCCACAGACCAGGTCTGCTGGCCCTTCACTGCCTGCAGTGGGAGGTGGCTGAGGATAAATGAAAGACAGCCAGAGCAGCTTCTACACACTGTGGTTTCCGTAGCTATTCCTGGTACTTCATTGTTTCAAAACAGACCTGTGATTTTTGACATATGGCAGCACCCTGAAAACGTAATTCTGAGTCAATTTTTGTTTCGCTGGGGGAGGGTTAATTTTCTTCCGAGTGGCCAGTAGGGGGCTGTGTTTTGGATTTGTGCTGATCACAGCGACGAACACAGAAATGCTTTCGTTACTGCTGAGCTAACACAGAGTCACGGCCTTTTCTGCTCTTAGTACTTCCATGCTGGCAAGGAAAGTTGGAGGTGCCATAGGAATTTGGGAGGAAACACAGCTGGGACAGGTGACCCCAAATGACCAAAGTGATATTCCAGACCATCTGACATCATGCCCAGCATATAAAGAGAGGGGAGGAAGAAGGAAGGGAGACACAGTGATGGAGTTTGCCTTCTCAAGTCACTGTTACTTGTGATGTCCCTGCTGTCCTGGGGATGGCTGAACACCTGCCTGCCCATGGGAAGCTGTGAATTGTTTTTTTTCTGCGTGAGTGCACAGCTTGTGCTTTTGCTGTTAAACAGTTTTTATCTCAGTCCACGAGTTTCGTGACTTTTACCCTCTGATTCTCACTCCAGTCCTGCTGGAGATAAACTCAATTAGTTTGGCTGCTGGCTGGGGCGACACCATGACAGTGAGAGGCTTGCAACTCCATATAAAAAAAATAGCTTCTGAAAATGATCCATTTCTCTGATACAGATTTGGCAAGAAAAAAAAGCCAGGTTTTGAATAAGCTACAAATGGTGTAACATCCTACTTAGAAACAGCAACAGAGTCTGGTAATAATATACATAAATTTATAAGCTTTCCAGTGGGGCATTTATTATTACATGGACAAAATAAAATCTATCTGCTTAACCATCTAATAATAAAATTGCACAAAACAAATCAAATGGAAGTATGTATTTTCTTAATGCCAGAACAGCTGTTGAGTAGTGCATGGTTTGTCTCCGTAGTATTCCTTTCAGCCTTTTGAAATTTTCAATTTAGTTCTTTCCCCCTAGTCATGGACACTCTTGATGGACACTATTGTATGTGCTGGGAGACATCCAAGAGAACAAAGGTGAAAAGACATTCATAACCATAATTCCACACTTCTAATCTAGAATTGTGGGTATTGAATCAAACAATCTGTATAAAAAATTGCTAGACAATCTTTAGCATTTCTATGGAAACAGAAACATGAGAACTCAATGTATTATTTCAGAATGGATGCTACTACTGCTGCAACAAACCCGTTGATGTTATTAGCATCATGCTGTAACCAGCTGAGCTAATCTCAGGGCTAATAAGAGTAGGCTTGGCAAGCCTTACTCACGTATGGAAATGTGCATTTGCTTTTGTCTTCCATACAAAACTGGGTCTCCACATTCAGTGTAAATCTTCCATAAATCCCAAGCATTTTTATGCATCACATATTATTATCACATTATAAATGTAGTCTAAGTTGAGTGCTCACTGCTTTGCTTCTAAATGTTGTCTGTTTTTCTTAGAGAATATGAAGGAAAAAAATAATCTCCTCTTAATAACATTTTCATGTCTTGGAGAAGAATTCCCTTAAGCCAGATAAGCTGTTTGCTGAACACAGTTTTGTCTGGAATACAAAGTGGTCATTTAGGCATTTTGGCTTTGGTTTTGATGACACAGGCTATGGCAATTTATGTTCTGTGGGCACCCACTGGCAGGAGAGGATTGGGTTGACAGGCCCTTAGCTCATTCTGCCTTAAAAAGAAGCTGCATTTTTTATATTAATTTGGCTTCCTAAGTGTGGCAGTTTCCCTGCCTTATCTCTCTGGTACAATCCATATCAGACTGTACCACAGTTCTATTCTCTGCTAGCATCCTGAAGTAAAAGACAATAAACAACACCAGAAGGTGATCACAAAACTATGACTGAGGATTTTCTGTAGATGTTGACTTTTAATGACCTCCCAATCCATGGTGTGTGTGTTTCAAGTCGTTTGACATGCTTCACTATGAAGGAAGTTTCTTTCATTAAAATGAAACACAAACATGGCCTGAACCACTGGTATGCAGCTGTCTTCCAAAATAAACAATTAATTGAGCTTATCACTTTCAATATTTTGAAATAATTACTGGATAACTATTGAATAATTTGATTCGTTTCAGTATAGAGCACATAAAGTTCATGGGTCCAATTACTTGAAATTATAAAGGATATATTAACAAACCATAAAAATTAACTCTAGCAGAATTAATTGAAATAATGTCGATTTTTCCATTATGTTAAATCTTTAAAAAGGGCTAAAAGGATTTTCACAGTCAAGATTGACATGTCCTTATTCAAACTCAGTTTACAGTTCTTCACTGCTTCTGGATTAGACATTAGATATCTTAGGTGAATATGCATATCTGCCAGAGATACGATTCAGGGGAGGTCATTCAATATCTTGGCTCCTTAGCCCAAACAGAAAAGCCAGTGCTTTTGTTTTTCTACCATTTGTTTATCTGGTCTGCCTGTGGGCTCCTTGAAGACAGAAATTGACTCTTATCACATCCTTGCACAATACCTTAAAGAAAAGGGTTTGAGCTTTATCCTTCAAGGCTTTGAATGTAACATGATATAATCAATACCTAGGATTATGTAGTGGTATTACTTTAGTAGTTACTGTAACTCTTTAAAAATGAAAATATACTCTCTATACACAAAGAATTCTGTTTTGGAATACTTGGCAATTATGCTAAAAATGTTTTCCAGTTTTAACAAAAGGAATATTGTAGATACTATGCTTTTGAAAGCAGCAGTTTTAACTTTCTTTCAACTAGCTTTCTGTAATATTCTTATCAGCTCTGTGCCAAACACGCTATTTAATATCAAAGGTAATCAGCTGAAGCAACCCCTGCTGTCTATGCAGAATCAAGTTCCAGTTTTTCACTTTTGATTTTTGGATGAATAACCTCTTATTCCTTTTATCCTCTGAGGTACTTTGAATACTATGCATACATATAAAAACCTTGGCCTGACACATTTACTGTAAGTTTTTTTCTTTTAAAGAAGGGTGGGCATTGGAGAATGCATCCACAGCTCAGCATTCTTCTCAATACTCAGCAACAAAGATGCCTTACTTCAAACACAGTTTAATTTTTTTCTTTTAAAAATAATTTCAAAGAGACAAGGAATTGTTTATGAACAAGAATGGAAATAATGGGGACTATCTTCCTATGAAGTTGTTTCATGCTGTGCTAGGCTCTCATGGATGTAGCTAGGCTCTCATGGACGGATACTCAGATATCTAATCAAGGGGAAGTTTATACCACAGCCTTTCTCTGTGTTAGCAGTGATAGGCCCATCTTTTCCTCTCAGCTGTAATATCTCTGAGAATGCTAGGCCAGACTCAAACGTGGTTGAAGTTGCAGTATTGATAGAGGTTTCCAGGAGGGAATGGGTGGAAATTCCTACCCGCACATACCGTAAGATTGCATAATCCTCAATGCTTAGGCAAACAGAGCAAATGTTAAAGAATCAGCCTGTGTCCTGGTGGCTCTTCTGGATAATATGGTTGAGCCAAAGGAGCTGAAGAAGGAGCACCAAACCCAATTTCCATTGGCCGGTTCAGCTGATAACCAGGTACCTCCCATGGCCAATTTCAGCATCAGCTGAAATCCCATCCCTGTGCTCCACGTTTACAGTGAATTGCTGTAGTCAGGCCAACACGGTGCCCTCCTGGTAGAAACAGAAACAGAGCTTTGCTGCTCAACCTCCAGTTTATGATGTGCCATAAAATGCCTGAGTGAAACTCGTCATTTGTATAAACAAATTTGTATAAATGATGTGATGACAAACTGGCCTCACAGCACTTCTGAAGCAAGTACCAGTAAAGCCCATTCAAAAAACAACCCCAAACAAACAGAACAAAAGACACTCACTCCACTCCTCTTCCTAAGAAAAGGAGTGGCTTCCCAGCTTGGATTGCCAAGAAGAATGTGCTGTAAGGGAAAGTAATTCTTTGGCTTCCACATGGTCTAACTACTACAGAGTCACAATTTGACAAACTTACACCAGTTTAACCATGTCACTGTAGTAGTGGATACACACACTATCAGCACAAACTGCAGCATCTCTTGCATTTCACAAAAGGTTTATAAATGATACACTGCCAATTAATGATCAATTGTGTGTCCTCAATTTCTAATTCATTATCTCTGTAATAGAACAAAATTGTACAAAGCATTTGTTTTTATGAGGCAAAGATCATCAAATATGGTAGACAAGGACTTTGGAAACTATCAGAAAGACTGAAGCCTGTGACTAACAACCTGCTCTGCAAAAGGATGTGAGCACGGCCATGAAAGCTGGCCCAACTTTATTCTGCTTTTCACACCTTTTTAAAATGCTTTCACACAGAACTTTGTACTGAACATGTAAAACCCAAAATCCAAACTGTTACCATCTACTGAAACTATGTTTATCAAAAATGAAATAAAATTTAACTGTTAGAAAAGAGATTTTTAACCCATCAGGACAGTTAAAAGACTCCCATCTTATGTATCCCATGGCTTAATTACAAATATTGATGATATGATAGGAAATGATCACCTCTATTCTCAAATGATTCCAAAGTGTTGACTTCAAATTACACACAGGCACTATCTAGCAAAAATTAAAAAGGTAAATTGTTAAGTCCCTTTCATTACAAGGTAACATCTGTTGATTTTTTAAATGTTTGTCTACAGGACATAAATAATATCAGGAAACCAGAAGTCTCTGAGACAGCTGTTTACACTGTCAGAAAAAAAAAATCTGTGGAGTGATGATATCTTTGCAAAGGCAGTACACAAAGTGGAATAGTTTTAGACTAAGATCATTTAAACAAATGATAGGAGATGAAATACTCATCAAAGAAGCCTGACATTGTGGATTTTTTGAAACAATCCCTGAGCTTCTCCAGTGGAATATGAATATCTGTATGAAAACAAACCCTGGTATATGAGATGAAATTTCTTTTATGTATCTTGTACTGTCAGCCCTACTGGCCTGCCCTAGCCTGCTTTTCAGAACGTGTAGTCAGACATTGATCATGCCGCCAAAGAGGGTGTCACCTGAAGGAAGGTGACATCATTATAAGGTACTTCCATAATATTTAGAGTTTTTCATAATAAAAATTAAATCCAGTCAGGATTTTTCACTGAAGATCTGTCTATATAATCATCCATACTAACCAGCTGCTTAAAAAGAAACTCCTTTTTCTCAGAAACCATGGATAAAATGAAAATCCCTGGCTGAGATAAGAGTAGGGAATTATTTCTCAGTGAGTGGCTTAGGTGTAGAACAAGATACTTTACCCCTTCCCTAACAGTGAACCTCCTACTCCCAGCTTATTACAGAACCTGTTTCTGATATTAGAGCAGTAAGACACTCTTAATGCCATGATCTGGTGAGGTACCAGAAGATCTAGTTTTGAAAACTAGAGTACAAAATGCCATTACTTGTTAGTTATAATCCTTTTTCTTTCCTAAATAGCTGGAAAGCACAGTGCCAATACACTTCAAAGAATTACTAAACAGCATTTCTCTTAAAAAGAGTAGCATGGTTTTTAAGTGCCATATGGCACTGTGGGATGTTGTAACAATATGAAGGCATCTTCTTGTAGAAGGATAGTTCTTGAATAATGCAGTATGCAGCCAGTGCAACCTTTACATGCTGCTCTGTCACAAGATCCCAGCAAAAATGCATTATTATGTGGCCTCATGTTATAGAATATATCCACACAAGCTGATAAGAAGAGGCACCATCTCCAGAAGAATGGCAACAGGTACAGCTGCATTACATAAAGGAACACCCTGAGCCACTGGAGAAAAAGATTACACAGCTGCTTTTTGCTGGCGCTGTTATTTCTGCTTGTGCCTCCTGACAGATGCAAGATGAAGCCTTTGTGGGCTTCCCTGCAAAAAGCTTCCTGAGCTCTGAGACCCCTGTGAGGACAGTGCTGCATCCCCTGCTGTGGCTGGTGGGCCAGCTGGGAGCCCCAGTCAGCCCAGTACACAGGTACATAATTTTAAGCTATGTTTGACACATTAGCCTTATTGCAAAAGTCCTCCTTGAAGCAACAGTAGAAGTCAAAAGGCAAAGACCTGAAATTCAGAAAACCCCATCAGTGTGAAATCCCTTTCCTCTGCATGTTTCCATGTACTGCTCTGCTGTCACTCTACCTCCTCCCATGCTCCCCCTTCCCTCTTCCCTGGCTCCCATCCACCCCATCTCTGGCACAGCCAAACCCAGTTCACAAAAATGGCAAAAGAAAACTCAAGTGGCAGACATGGGATCACCACCTTCTGAAGTCTTGCAGTCCCTAATAACCAAAGATGGTCTTTAGTCCAGAGGTATGGTGTTTTATATCCTGTCTCCTTATTTTCTTTTCTAATTGGTCCTTTCAGCTTATAGAATTTTCTAGTATTTTCAGAAGGGTGGAGAAGAACTAATGAAGGAGGAAAAAAGCTTCTGCACAGAACTGTTAAAATGGCAGTTACCAGAAAATCATAAAAAATTAGAGGACTGAAAGTTTCTTAAATGGGAAGCTACATTCTGCAGCAGAGCCACCTTAAGATGGACAGAAATTCAAGTTCAGGAACAAGGCAGACAGCCTGGAAGTGTAACTGAAATCAGGCTTTGAAATGTGGCATTCACTGGCACTCCACCTATAGGATTATTTTCAGCTTGTACATACACATGAGGCTATACATAAGTTTTTAAGCAGGTGTTTTAAATTCAGACACTGAACAGCCAACAATACATTTTCAATTTATGGGGAAAAAAACAAAAAAACAAACAAAACACCAGATCAGAAAAGACAGCTGTGCCTGAGCTGAAAATAAAAGATATATAAGCCTTCTTTAAGACCAAGCAGACTTCTCTGTGAATACAGACTTAGAGAAGGCTTCCAGGGAATTAAGGGTTATCTTTAGCATTTAAGTTATAATTCTGGATTGTAAAAGATATATTTGGCAATGATCAGGACTGGCAGTCAGGCTAGTAATTTGATATGCATTAAAAAGTGATGTGACAAAGGGAAAGATCTGTTGTCAAATGTTACAGAAATCTTCATGTATTGCAGATTATCATATAATTCACAACTGTATTTTCTATTTATATTCCTTCAAGCCCTTCATGGAATGAGAAATTATTTTAAGCTGGATGTAGCTGTTGAAAGCAAAGAAAATCCTTCCTTGTCATCACAGGATTTACACAAACATTTTCAACCCAATCCTTAGGTCCTGTAGCTCAAGATATTATTACTACTTTCAAGAAACATGAGAAGAATTTCCCTATGTAAAATAAAATACAACCTCGTGAATAACAAGTAGTATATGGAGTATTCATACTATGGTAGCAAAGTCTGAGGGTATTTTTATGTATTTTTATGTTGTACATAAAAGTACATCCTTTGCTACTTTGCTACCCTAATTATAAAAACCATTTTGCCAGGTCAAAATAAGTGTACATGTCCTAAAATCTGTAAAGATACATGTAAACTGTTCCTTCCATAACAGAACTGTATTTTGAAAGACAATTATGCAAAATTAAATAAATATTTATTGTGCATTTCAGTGCCCCAGTCACACAAATCTTTTAGGCTTTCAAACAGTGTTTTATTTGCTTTAAATGATGCACATCTTGAAACGAAAATGAAGTAGTGATGCAATTTTAATTGAGCAATTAAAATAATTCTTCATGGTTTTTAAATGGATTAGCTCTAAAATTACTTGTCTACTGAAAAAACCCCACTTTTTCAGAGCTGTTACCCAATATCACATTTCCAGACAATGCCTCCTTTGTCATCTCATAGTGTTTCTTGTTCTTCTTCAAATGCCTACTGAATACAATTGCCTTTTGAACTCAATCACTGAAAAGAATTTATCTTTCTCTTCAGTAAACCTCAAAACCTTTCCTTTAGTAAATCTACAGCAGAAGTCCTGTTATAGATAAATAACATTTAGCTCCAGTACAGAATGCAACACTTGGGATTTTTGAAATTAAGAACATATTCCATATTTTGTGCCTTAAGTCCATTTAAAGCACCATAAAATATGGTATCATTAGGAATTTATTGCAGCTCAGACCTAGTGATGGTTGGAAGAACATGGCTGAAATTCAGACCTGGAGAAGTGGGTAACAATGATAAGCAGTTACTTCAGTTCATTTTCTACAACACATTTCTTCCTAGAACAAGCTTTTTCCCCCTAACTTACCTTAGCAAAGGTTTAGTCTCTGTGTTTTAAGAAAATATTTACTATGATGTCCACCTATAGATTTTTACTTTTTCAAATGAAAAATACGGAAATTTTGTCTCTCTGATTTGCAGCACAGTGGCCAAACTCTTCTGCCTGAAGTCTGTGGTACCAACAGGAAGAAAGAAACTAGAAACTGAAATTTTGAATTTTCAGTGGCTCTGAAAGCAAGGCTTAAAAAAATTCTGAAAACTGGAAAACTGCTCCCTGTCACAGATATAATATGTCCTTACACATTAGAAGCTTCACCATACACTCTTTCAGCTGCTGTGAGGAACACAAAGGTAGGGCAGCAAAATAGACATTATGGAAATATATTATTATTATTTGGGGAACTTTCTCATATAAATGCTCCTAATTTTATGATTCAAACTTCATGTACTCTTAAATAAGCTCTATGGTATTTTTAAACATGCCTCTAAAAACCTGCCCCATGTGTCCAAGTCTTTGCTTTGAATGTTGTAGTTGGTCTTTCAGAAGAAACCAGTCAATGTCATTGGAATACAAACATATTAAGAAAAAAATACGCTCCTGGGTTAGTAGTTTCAACAAATTATTTAACTGATGATTGCTTAAGTTACATTTGTGTCCCTTATCTATTTACATAGTGAAGTGTCCAGAACAGAAACTACATTTTATTTTGCATTAATAAGGTATTAACGCGATTGACCAACATTTGAACCCCTCTGCATTGTCAAAATATAAACTGAATGAAAACCACTAAGTCAATAAGAGGACTCCAGATAATGCTGCTCCTGTTTGAAAGCAGAGAAAGAAACAGCTTCATGAAAATTGGTCCTTACAGTGTAATGTGGTGATTATGCCAATGCTACATATTATCAACGGAGAGAGTAACTTGGTCTTCTCCCTCTATTCTGCCCTTTTTTGCACACACTGCCCCCCCACCCCCCGCCAAAATATCTTGGAGTTTTTTGGCTGTCTATTAAATTCCCTGAAGCTGTCCAATAGGTCCAAAAGTTGCTGGCTGGATTACTGACAGAGGGACACAGCAGGATTTCCTCAGGAAGTCAGGCTAATCAAATTGTTTAAAACACAACCAAAGTGAATTACATTTTATTTTCAATTTGCCTTATACAAAACTAAATCAAATAGTTGCAGAACTAAGCCTTTTTCACTCTTTAGGATTTTACTCCCCTCTCCTTTCATACAAATAGTTTCAATTTCCCTTCTGAGATTACTTTTTTCTCAAATTGTCAACTCGGCATCTATTTGAACTAATCCTTTAAAAATCACATCTAAGATACTTCTTATTTTCCCATATAAATATGTGAAACATTAAAATGTAGTTTCAATATGTATTTTTGCTGCTTATTTCAGTTTTAATGTAAAAGTTCCACAAGCAAAATTTCTTTTGAGCTGGAATGTTGACTTTCCTGTCACAAAATGATAAACTATGGTTCAGTATGCTGACTTAAATTATTTTGGCTATAAGATTAATTTTCAGGTAACTTAATCATAAAGGTATTTACCAAAACATGGAAAATTAACTGTCTTCAGTAATTTTACATTGTTATTTGTAGTTCAATGAACACTGCTCTTATAAACCTCCTGTGTTACAACCTTAATTACTGAATGGACAACATTGCCAAGTGTTTCAGATTGTTTTAATTAAATTAAGTGGGTACAGGGGCACTTCCTTTTTACCTACTCTGTCATTATTTAGCCAAAGTAAACACACTTAATGCTGTCAGATTTCCATCATAAATTCTTTCCTTCAGCTTTACAATTTTATTTGTACAGTTCTCTGAATTTCCTTTAAATTCTTTAAATATTTCTGCTCTGTTTTTTCCCAGAACTAAATTTCATTTTCTGTGCATGACCCTGTGAGCACAATAAAGAAAGATTCTTTTTCATTACATATGCAATATCTGAGCTCCAATGTAATTTTAATCACTACCACAGATCTGCCTTTAATTGTCCTCAACACTGTAATTTTTCTCAGTGCTTCTCAGTCTTAACAGAATTTTAGTTCACTTCCCATTCCACTGCCAGTGTTCAGTTGCCTTAATTTCCTCCCCCCCCAAAAAAAAAAAAATGTAAGCAGATGAGAAGGGACTTAGAGCTGCAACTTACCAAGAGTTCGGAAAGGTCTTTGGTTTGGTGTATGGGAGAAGAAACCAGGTTTCAAAGCATTTGTGATCAAAATGTCAAAATACTCTTCAAAATCATTCCTAGAAAGTAAAGTAAATATGACTAGTTAACCACCAAATTAGTTAAGATGTCACGAAATACTCTTTAAGACTTAAGAAAGTATCAGAGTACTTCTTTAAGGCACTTGCTTCTGTCACCTTTTTTTTTTTTAATGCTTGTTTAATGTCACTATAATTCCTCTTTTCCTGAGGTTGTCAAAAGAGAGTCAAACTCATAGTGAGTGATCTTTAGGAACACTCATTATTTGTAAAAAGATGTTCCTTGATCTCAGAAGAACATGTAACAGATGACATCTTTTTAATCTGAGATGGCAACATATGCATAGACGTGGACAGAAAAGTTGTAAATGAGGGATTTTTCTTTCAAAGAAGAATATCTGAAGTGATGGGCTAGGAAGTAACTGAAGACACTTAAACACAGGTGCTTATATTGTTGGTATCCATACTGAAGGTATGCACAGGCCCAAGATACCCTTAGCAGACAACTGAGATCTACTTTACAGCCAATGAAAATTAGAGTGTAATTTCACATATTCCAAAACTGAAGCACAATTTTGACAGCTGAACTCCCTCTTCAGACTCCGCTGCCTGCTCTCACTACATCCCTGCTGGTTACAAGGAGGTTGGACATGTGACTACAAATAAACAGCCACTAGCTACAAGTCTTCATCTGCCACCTGAATCCCAGAACAAAATTCAGATTTTTGGATGACCATTAGATCACATATACAGATTGTTATCTGAACTGTGGATATCCCATCAGTTTAAATGGGTTTGAATGTCTCAGCATGGCATGTAAGAAAACATTCCTCATCTATGAGGTAGTTTATTTTATTATAAATATTTCATTGCTTAGGTGACTTCATTGCCTACAACATCCAAAAAATGATGGATACTCTTCCATGGAACAAAGAAATCACAGATGGCAAGTCCAGGATGGACACAGGCATTGAAACGCTATCAGCAGTAGAGGAAATTTGCTGGAAGTAAACCAGTTAACTATATCACTTTCAAATAATTCATGATCTTCCATGGGACTGAGATATCTTATCAAAAACTGAATACTCTCCCTATGAGAGACAGCTTTTGGGTTGTGCTTAAAATTACATTTCACCCTTAAAATAAAAGTCCCTTAAATTTCCTTTCTCTAATGCAATTTTGGCTTTGTCTAATTTTTCTCCACCTGTGACCACATGTAAACCTTTGCCTTTTTAAAAGAACCAGTATTAAATATTACAATGGTTTTTAAAATTTGCTTCCATGTGGAAGATTCCAGATGCTGAGCAAACAGGTCAAGTTCTTCTGTCCTCACGTGAAAATATCAACAGAGATAAACTTTTCAAATTAGCATCTGGTGCAAATAATCCATGAAGGGTAAGTAAAGCTTGAATTTACAAAACAAACAAACATTTCAGGAGCACAACAAAGAACAATTAACAAGTGAGAGGGTGAGAGGAAATGGCCTCAAGTTGCACCAGAGCGGGTTTAGATTTGATTTTACAAAACATTTTGTTCACAGAAAGGGATTGAAACAGTCTGCCCAGGGCAGTGGTGGAGTCACCATCCCTGGAAGTGTTTAAATAATGTGTGGATGTGTCACTTGGTGATACGGCTTAGTGGTGAACACAGAGGTGCTTGGTTAATGCTTGGACTCGATGATCTCTTCCAACCTAAATGACTCTGTGATTCTCTGATTTGTGGAAAAAGTGGCAAGTGCTTTGTTTAAAAAAACTGAAACAGATCAAACACAAACAGACTTTTCAGAAGATTTGGTAACTTTTTACTGATCTGTTGAAAAACTGCTTTGTGTGAGGAGATGTGTTATCTGTGGCCTTTTTTTAAACAATATATTCAGTTTCATGTACAAAACTACTGTTTTATGAGACTTCGTGTTACATTACTAGGTAACACTATATAGAAAGCAAATCTGTTCCAGTTACTGCCTGTGATTGGTACAGTGGCCTGAGGTTACAGACAGTAGCTAGCACAAAGGGCAGGATGTATCTTATACATGTATGATAACTTTAATCTCCTAAAAATTGCTGTCTGAATTCAGATAGTGGTTGACACCACAGACAGAGCCAATAGAGAAACATCCACATTCTTGAAAGGTAATTCATCCCACTTATTTCAGACATAATTCTACAATGCAGAATGAACTGCCAAGGATAATGCCCAATGGTTTCTCTCCACTAACCACAGAGGGAAACAAAATGACCAGCTTCAAAAAGTTCTTCACTTTTAGGTGGTTAACATTCCTGAAAAGGTGAAATACACTTGGCTTCAGAGACTACGTGATGATTGACTCATCTTTAGGTGTGCTCCTGCCAAGACTTAAACGTTCAGTTAACTGGACAGCATCCTCGTGGTAGGTAAGACGGAAAAGTCACACCATGATGCCGTTTTTTAAGATACTTGCTTTTTAAGGTTTATGTGACTTATATACTGATCCCAGCAGTATGTCTGTGCTCTGACTGGGAAACAGTTCCTATTTTATTTCAAAACAAAGTTTTTTCTTACAATTCCTCTCCCTACCAAAATGTGTTCTAGTTAAGTACAGTTTGGTCAGATGAACACAACTGGGATATTTTGCTCATGAAATGGTAAATGATACACTTAAGCACGAATTTCCCAGCACAGGTTTTATGAAGACAATAATTTCTTAGCCAAAAAGGAGCTTCTATAATAAAGTGCAAAAAATTAAACAGTTACAAGGTAAGGATATCAGGAGTAAGAAGCTAAAATTTCACATGCATCTCTGTTTTTCATATTTATCATTATGGCTTTTTTTATTTCATACTATACAATTTTGGGCTTCTCAGTATCATATTGATTAACTAAAAGGAGTAGGAGTAGAAATTAATAAAAGGGCTATGTAGGCACAATTTATAAGAGTTGATATCAAGAATAAAACGCAGTGTTGATGTCAAGAATAAAAACCAGTTAACCTGCTCAAATAAAGTTAAGAGCAGAGATAATAGGTATGAACCTAAACTATATTTCAGTACAGCAAAAAGCAGCACAGGTACATAGTCTTTTTGTCTGATATGAAAGGCATGGAACAAACAAAACCAATAAAAAGTTTAGATTTTCAGGAAAAAAAACCCACTTCACTAAAGTCTAATGGACAGTGGAGTACTCAGTTCTCCAAGAGCTACTTGGAAGCCACACTGTATGAATCATTGGAAAATATGATTGTAATAAATACTGTATAACATCCTGCACTTTTGTGGAAAGAGAGTGACGCAGTATCCTTCTATTAGGATATCTTTTTTGGTGTTTTGAAAGGCAACTGATAGTTTCTGATATCTTGCTTACTGTCTTCCAGCAGGATTTCTACAGCTACCTTAAACAGCTGGGCACTATTCATCAAGGAACAGAAAGCCAAAATCATCATATGTGGCCAAGAATTTACTTTTATACCAAATTTTCATTTAGGAAATAACTAGACAGATTTACACAAAACAGTTAATTCACAGGCATCTTGCTCATAAAGGAGAATTGGATTTTGTCAGGAGGTAGATTTGCCCCTCAAACAAGCAGGTATAATGTTCAGGCAAAGCAGTGAGAGCTGGCACAGTTGATGCTTCATTTTAGCATTTAGCCTAGAGAGTACAAAAGAGAAGTGATACTGGCAGGACTGGTTTTGGAAGGTAGCTCTGTCTTTTACCTTACCTGTGGTTTTCTTACAGTGCTGCTGTATTCATTCTGCTCTTCCCTGGCATATCCTGATAGCCAAGGTAGGCTCACATTGAACTACTTTATTTCTTCAATTAATAATAAATTCATAGTCTCACTCTGTCACCCACCTCTCTATTTGCATCTCTGATCGATTTTTTTTTCTAGGTAAGTGATAGCTCTGCTGAATTTCACTGAATTTGACTTGACCAGTCATGTTCTCAACATTATGCTAAAAACAGCTGTTGTGATCAGCAACTACAATCTCAACCAGTTGCCAAGTGCAATGAACTGCCTGTTTTATCATTTCTGCTGTGATGAAGCACATTTCTCATGCACAGCCTTCTTTTGGAAAGCACTAATGGGAAAAAGTATTGGTAAGATTTTTTTTATTGCAAGGAAATGCAATAGGACTACTGGTTGCATTCACTGCTGGAGAAGCAAGAAAAGAAGTGACTTAAATAAGACAGTCTAGCAAAAGTTTACAACAAAATTAGGAATCAGACAGTGTATAAGATATTGGCCTGGCATCTTCAATCCCATCATGATGCCTCCAAAAGGATGCAGGTTGTAGGTATGCTGTGGGTCAGATACAGCTCACAGGCTCACAGATGGATTACTTTGTCTCAAGTACCCTGTAACACTCTACCAGAGAGGGGCCCAGTAGAAAACTCGGGACCAAATAATTCACCATACATAAACAAAACTCAAATTAGCTTCCCAATAACTCAGGCTTATCTCCAGTTGCTGTTCAGCAGATATAATTTGAAATGGACTTTGCATTTACCCAAGAACATGTTCACACAGAAGCCTGCAGTAGTCACTGTGAGAACTGGTAATTAACAGCAGAATCTTCCCAGCATTCTTCAGTTGTTTCAGCCACTTTTTTACAGACTCGGGACATCTTTGTAAATATTTGTCTGGATGATTTTTCACTTCTGGGAAATACATCCCACAGTCTTCTAAAAAAATTAAAACAGAATTATGTTATCCAATCCTGCTCACAAACCACTTAATCCACACGACAAATATTCTTTTATGTGTAAACAACACAATTAAAATAAGGCAAAGCAAAGTTTAAAATTTTCTCTGGGCTGTAACGTAATATAAACCAAACCCCCCAATTAAACCAAGAGGATTGCTGTAGTAGAAATAAGTTGGCATGACTTTTCTCTTTTATTGTGGAATTTTCATAATTATTTTGTTTGATGTTCTTTTGCTCATAATAGTTAATAGCAAAGAAATTTTCGATTATAGTTTCATGTAGGAAATAATTATTTCTTTTTGCCTTTGCTCAATTTTTGGATACTTAGTTTGTGATTGTGAAATGAGCTAAATGTTTAGAAATTAGTAAAGGCCTAAAATTCCAAAGAGCACCTGTCCACTTACCTCTGACACTTCACATTAGCATTGACTGATCAGTAACATCCATTTTATTATTTTTGCATTTTTCTCAAGTAACACTTTATCTATGAAAGGTTGATTAACTGGCAAAGACTTATAAGTATTTTGAATACTAGGAACAGATGCAAAAAATGCCCTGTTCCAATTCGAGCTTCAATAATGTCCTTTTTGCCAAATCAAACAGCAATAGAATTTTGCAAATACACTTGGAATGTAAGATTTTTAAAACTGTGCAGCAACACTAACTTGGCAGTAAAAATTACCTATTCATTAAAGTCACCAATAAATATTCGTCTTGTTACAGCCCATAGCTGCTTTACCAAGATGTCAAATTAGCATTAAATTTCCCTACATATTTCCTCTGTGCTCAAACCCGCTATAACCAAAACTGTCAAGCTAGTTAAAGTTTTAAAAAGAAATATAATAATTGTAGAGACAGAAATGGTACCAAGTATTTGGCTCTCAGTCTGTGTTGTAGTATAATGAACATCATCATAGATTATTTTTCTTCCAGCACTTGTTCTATATGCAACTGTCTGTGGTCAACTTTGCTGAATGATTTAATAAATCCCAGACATTACTTAGCCTTCTGGTATGTGAGTAATGCTGTTCTCTAGTTTGAAAAAATAAGATTTAAACCACTTGAACTTTAGCTATTTAATGGAAGAGAACATGCATGTTTGAAACAGTAGTATCAAAGAAAGACTGAAAGATGCTGGGTGCTAAACATAACACTGTTCCATACACTACACATTCAAACATCTACAGATGGCAGGGAACAAAAGTCTTCCAAAAGCAGTTTCAAATTGGCTGTTATCCCTGGAAATAGACAGGAGGCAAAAAATGTATCATTCTGTACTACGACTTGACAGATTTCTTCCAAAAAAAGTGGACTGGTATATCTGAGGAGAATCTCTCCAAAAAATCTCCCAACTCACAACCAGGCCACTCTTCCAGTTCTTCACTGTATTTAGGTCAGGCTGTGTAACAGTCTACCAGGGGAATACGAGCCTGTTCCTGCAGCCAGCATTATGGGATGCCATGACATTTGCCTTGAGAGCTAGCCAAAAACAATGATATTTTTGATTAAACAAAGCAGATTTATGAAAGAAGGTTTCCTGTTGTGTTTTCCCTCCTTCTTTCCGGAGGCATGAATATTGTTTGGGATGAGCAACAGAGCTTCTAGGAGCATAAAATACATTTTTCTTCCCCTCCATATTATAATTCCATTTCATATGCTATGCTATGACAATTTTTCTTTTTTGGTGTTTTGGAAAGTGCACAACACTAGATGAGAAGGAAGGGGGACACACAAACAAAGCAGGCTAGGTATTAGCTCTCATGGGTTCAAACAATTACAAAGTTCATTTATATAACTGGTGACCTATCACTCTTATCACCCTCAGACAAAAAGATCTGTTTTACTCCTGGACACTCTTTTTTTTTTCTATCCTTATGAAGTGCCTTCCACTGACTGTGACCATTATTTGATGTGCAATTTAAAGCCTTTGAGTTAATTTCATCCAAACTCCATAAAATCTCTACAGTATTTTCTACCTGACAAATCTGTTATATTTGGCCTTTGAGCTACATCTGCATTGGAAAAGGTCAGCAACTCTGGGTTCAATGCATGAGCTGAAAGAGAGTCTTATTCTAGCTCTCTATCTAGACCCTGAAGCCCAGCTGTTAATTGCAGACAAGCAATGAATCAGTTCTTGACACTGAGATCTGAAATTTGCCTCTGGGCTGTTTCCCATATCAGGCAGAGGCAGCTCAGAAGAATCCTCATTAAAGCATACTCTACTGTAATTAGGCCAGCATGGCCCAGGAAAGCAGAGTCTGACTTAATTCCTAGCATACTATTGCATCTGGTGAAGACAGTTTGGTGGAATACAAACTCATACCTGTAAATGAGCTTAACCACCAAAGCTTGCAAGATTTGACTGAAAGCCAGATAAAATAAAAGCCAAAAAACTTGCTCATTAACCTAGAGCAGGAGCCAATTTTGAGGAGTATAGCAGAGCCACAGGCACCTTGTTGGCAGAAAGAATTGTGGAAGCTTTAACATGTGATGGAGAAATAGCATTGTGTCAAGACTTCAAAATCAAATAGAATGATTTCCTAATGGCAAATGAAGCCTTTTTTTTCCCCCACTATGGCATACGTTTCACTATGTTTTTCTAAAGCAAACAAACAATAAAAATAAGAAGAAAACTCTTAAGCAAAGCACCAGTAAGAAATCAGAAAATAAATAGTTTTATCAGAGCCAACAGCTCTGATAAAAGGGAGCTCTTATTTAACAAGGAAAACAAAAATGAGTTAATAGAAATAAGTGATTATGCAACTGTCATACAGCTCCATTCTTGAAAAACAAAGAAGCAATTCACCAGAGTAACACTATTCTGGAGAAATAAGAAATTTCTCTAGCCGGTAAAACCTCCCTGATAATGCTTATGGGCCATCCAAATTGGAAAATGGAAAAATGGAAATATAAGCAAACTTTAGGAAAGTTTTGTTGGTCCATAAATTCAGTGTATCCAAGTGGGGGACTTGTGGTCACTGCCAGATCTACAACTGATGGTTTGTTTTCTGTCCACTGCCTAAAATAAAATTTCCATTTTTTTTCCTCCAGGTTTTATGAATATCACTTAAAATACAGCTATATGGACATCGGCATATATTAATACATACCCATAAATCATTGAAAGCAAAACATTAACAAAACAACTGTTCCAACTTTCACCTCAAGTTCTCTGTTGTTTTCAGTTACCTTCAAGCATGCCAAAGCCTTCATTAGTAACCGCTGGCTCTTTGGCAGTGTGAACACTTACACAAAATACAAAGAAATATTTAATAAAAACAAATTGAAGCAAGAAGACTGTAACAATCAACACAACAATCAACATATTTACTCCCTATGATTTTATGAGAAAACTTAATCCAATGATGTGGAGCAGGAAAGTGAATATCTAAGCATTTTATACACAACCTTGGAATATATTATGTATACGTTATCACAGAACAAATGCAATTTTTTTGATTTCCATTCTTGTTACTAAACAACTTGAAGTTTATCTCAAATCTCTGAAATACAGCCTGGAATAGCAAATTAGCAACTAGCCTCTGTAGAGACTTACAATAATCTTCCAAATACACTTTCACAAACAATTACTGCTTTTGCAGTCCACTAAGTATCCTTTCAGAAAAAAATATACACTTTTAAAGTTGAAGGTAGATATAGAAGCAAGCCACCACATATTAAGGTCCCACCAGAGCCTCTTATCAGATCAATGTCCTGATGTATTTTCAAAGCAATATCATTTCCTCTATCTATATTATCAGAGGTTCCTTTAGTGTCCACTTTGGAGTAGTTTTTTCTTGTTTTATCTGACTTTTTAATCTGATATTTAATCTGATTTTTAATCTGATTTTTATCTGACATTTTCTTGACTTGCAGTTAACTGTGTGCAACAGATTTGGGCTAGCAAGTATGATGGGAATTATGTAGCTGGAAATGCTGGAAATCCAGAACTCCCAGACCATACTCAGAGAGAGGCTGTACAAATGCTTGTCGTGTCTTCCAGCACAGACAGTCCTTAAGGCAACGACCCTCTTCTACTACAGTCACAAAATTACTTTATTGAAGTATGCAGTCTGATATTCTAATATAATACCTGTATTTGTGGAAAAAATAATTATGGATTTTGCTTGTGCTCTCCATTACACTGCTTCTCCCTAGCAGGGTCAGTTCACACGCACCAGCTCTGGACTCCTTTGGACTCAATGTCTGTAACTCTGCACTGCCAGGACACTGCAGTTTTCATCCCTTAACCACTATTTGGATTATAAAGTGGGCAAATGTTCAAGAGGCACCCTTCTGGTAAGGTTTTAGTCCAGAACTAAAACACAGGAACAGTGTATTTCTTAATATTGTCACTGCTTCTAAGGGGCACCTACTTGATTAAATTAAAAATAATTTATCTGCTATTTATACAATTTAGGTAAGCACAGAAGTATGAGGCTAAAAAGAAACACCTAGAATTCAGCCAAAAAAAATAAACTTTACACTGCCAATTTTTAGCTTGTATTTAGTGGCTTTAACAACTAACAATCTCTTACAATGAATATAGTATTTGGGAATGTGACTTCTCTCTCTTTTAAATTCATAGGCAATATGATAGCTTAGCTATTAATACCCATAGCCAAATTCTCTGCAGCTCTGCCATGAGAAAGAACTTATAGTTCTTCCCTAATTTTTGTTTTAATGCTGGCTTGCAGGTAGCAGTTATTAATTTGATTAACAGAGAAGAGCTGCAATAAATGTTACAATCAGCCATGATAGAGAACTATATTCATTGTATACTCCTATCCACTGTAGCATTACAGCACTTCAGGTTTTTCAAGTGAATGGAGACACTTCTTTGACCATTGCTGCTGTCTTCTTCTCCTGTCTAAATAAAATAATCTAACAACTATCATGAGGATTCAACAGAAACACAAGAAAAATAACTTCATCACAGAAGATTCTCCAAAATAACTTAAATTTCATCTAATGAAAGCAAGCAGAGGAGAAAGGGAGTGATGGTTCAAATTACATCAGGCAAGTTGTCTTATACTGCCTTTCATTTAAGCAGCAGAAGCAAAATGAGAGACAGAGGGAAGGAAATGTTAACATAAAACAAGATAAGAAAAGATACTGAAGGGTGACACAGGAATGATTGGACAAAATATGGTTACATTCTGGAGGCCTGGGATGAGGGAGATATCAGGAACACGGAGCAGCAGGAAGAGATAAATCATGCTCTCCATCCCCCAGGAGCTAAAAACTTTTAAAAACAGAATAAAAGATGACAGTCCTGGAAAACAGGAGGTTAGGAAGAGGCAAATGTCATAATAGCTAAAATGAAGAGTGACAGATATCACGTATTTTGAGCTCGTATGTTTTCTGCAATCGTCTAAATTCTTTAGAAAGACTGAGAAATTATTTAGAAAAACTGTGCCATTTTTTAAAAGGCCAAAGGGTTAAACATCCTGGTCCAGTTCAGGCAGGAAAAACACCAGCTATTTACACTTCTTCATTTATTAGGAGCAGACATGAAAAGAGATACTAAGTTTGCAGACAAAGGAAATCTTCATGTTATGGTATCAAATCTCTCACTCTCACCTGAAAAAAGAGTGAAGCAGTATTTCTGTGATAAAAGAGGGGAAAGAAATGAGCATGGGTGAATTGGCCAGTGGAGACCAGAAATTCAGAATGACACCTCAGTGAGTTTCTGCCTGTCATGAGGCTGAACTTTGCAACCTGATGAACCTCTCTGCTTGTTGTAGCTAAGGATTAGCTTATGTGCCAGATATATGAGTAGCTGCTTACAAAACAGTACCTTTCAAGCTGCTCTTGCCTGCATATACAGGTGAAACAGAAACAGGATAGAAGAGTGAAACCCCCCCGCAAAAATCAGACAGAAGAGAGGAGGTAGGAAATATGAGGAGAAATGAAAACCAAACCAGTGTTAAGGATAGGTTGCATCCTATTAATAATACACACTTATGAATAGGGAATAAGTATTAGGATGTCAAATTAAAAAACTTTCTCCTATGTTCTCAGAAAAGTAGGGATTTTTAAGATCACAATATAAGCCCTTTGCATGTGGCACTTGAATTTTGAACTAATCACATATTACCAGTTGAACTACAGGATCAACTGGTTCTTCATTTGCCTCTTGTGCCTGTGTATCTGTTAAAGAAGATGTTTGCTGCCCGTGTAACATTAACATTCTCAATATTTTTAGCAACATCCAGATCTGGTCAGGCAGAAATAGATCACATTTTCTAAAATACTGAACTATTTTCCAGTGATGACAACTCTGTGCTCACCTTTATTAATTTCAAGGGGGTGACCATAAGGTAAGGGTCCGTGGTGGGCTAGGAAAAACAGGACTACTTGGATTAATAGTGGCTGAAGTGCTATATAAACACTTAATACACTGAAGGAAACATTTTAGCAGAACATACACAAAACATCACTTCTGCAAATATTTCATGGGTCATTTCCTCTTGTACTTATTTTCTACTCCTGTGGCCTATGAGAAATTTACTGCAACATTTAAAATGCTTTGGTAGCTAAAGATAGGTCTCCAGCAAAAAAGGGTCTGATTGACTAGGAATGTTCCTAAGAAAGCTAAGAGCAGATGTTTCTTCTGGCTTAATATTATGTGGTGGCAGGAACCACCACTCTCCCTCCTTTCTGAGGTGAGGTTCCCATTACAAAGGCTGTCAGGAACAGCACTGAACTTTTTGTTAAATTTAAAGGGAAGTCCTAATGTCTACATTAGAAGCTATTACTGCTCTGACATCTCTTAACTGAACATCACCCCCTTCTTCCCCCTGTGTAGCAGGGGGTAGAACCAAAGACCTCTGATGGAACAGCCCAGAGTCTCAAGGCTGTGCAAGGTTTAAGGGCTGGCCCTAACCAAAGTCAGCTTCAAGACAGGCTGTACCATTTCTTGAAAACATAGCTTGTTAACAACTTTTCCCCAAAAACCTTTCAAACAAGCTTAAAAAGTACCATTTCCTGACACCCCCCACAATTTCCTATCTGGAAGAACCCCATTCAATTTGCCCCTAATCTTCACCCCCCTGCTTGCTAGCTCTGCCTCATCTCCCACCACATCAGCAGTGTCCTGGATGCAGAACAGTCAAGACTCCTAGGAGGGCAATGCCACAGCCAGATGCTGGCACGGTTTTTGCATTTAGTGTTATTCCTACTTTTTACTGAGGTCCATGGACATGGAAAGAGAAATCCAGGCTATTTTCACATTTTCTACTCTTACTGGTGTTCCCAAATGGCTGATTTAACTGCTCCCACAGCTGGAGTTAGCCCCACTCAGCAGTCCTTGCCCACCTCATCCCAAGCTTGCAATCCCTTCCTCTAGAAAGGGTAACACCACAAATAAAAAAAGTTATGAGAAGCAGATGTACGTGGCAAAGTCTGCAGCCTGATTTCATCGTGACTGCTGATACATGACACATGTAAGGAAGTTGTCTTCATGTAGGTAGTTTAAATGACCTCCCATAGTTTTACATACACAAGTTTTGGAGACAGAATTTCTTTCTTTCCTTGTTTTTTCTTGTCCTTCTGGTTCTATGTTAATATTTATATCAATATATATTTCTATTTATTTATAGCAATGTTCCCCCAGTGCACTACAAAGCAAGAAGGATGTACTTAGGAGGTAGGACAGGATCTGTTGCTGTATTTTAGAGGAAATTATTTATTCCTCAAAGTAATTCACTTCCTTGCTTTACATTACCATGCTAGCTTGCAGCATAACAGACCAGATTTATCAAACTGTAGGAAACCATTTCTGATGACACTCAGCCTGTGGGCTGGACACTAAACTTGTGCAGAGGTGACTATTGCTTGCTGGACAAACATTCAGTTAAAATTAGTCTGATTCTCCAGATCCTTCCTGCTGCACTTTGTGAACAATTAAAGTGAATAATCTGCAGGTGGAAAAAATCTGCTTTGTTCCATTGTCAAGAATGTCTTCTGATGGGATGCATGCAACACACTCACATAGGCTTTGAAGTAAAAGACTGAAAGCTGGCATAGTGATTGCTCAAGGCAACACAACCCACACTTCTTCCTCCTGTTAAAGATTTACATGGATCATTTGTTATGTAAGTACTGCCGTGGTATTAATATTTACAAGAAGACAACCTATCATAGGGAAATGACCATAAAAATTCTGGAAATCTCCATCTTCACCTATACTTAGACTGCTGAAGTTACTGATCCTTATATTTGTCATACAAACTTGTCATAGAAGTATATTTGAGATTTTTCTTCTATGTACATTACAACTATTTGAACTCAACACCTACTTTCCCAACAAATTTTGCTTACTTAGATGCCTGTTAAACTCTACCAGTTGTCAATTCACACACCTTTAAAATACATTCCCTGGTAAAGACATCCTAAAAAATCTGCAAAACAATTTAGGAGGGAAGGAGGAAATTGTTTTGTTCAACTGAATGCAGCTAAGTAGGTGGGAAATGGGATCTGTTCAGGATGCTGCTGCAGTCTAATTTGGCAGGAAGTAAAACATTCAAGTACCGTTTTATTTATGAATTTGATGAAGGTTACTTGAGTCCATCGGCTTGTGTAAAATGTGCTTTCATGCTTGGAGTGGAAATGAAGTGCGTAATGAAGAAATAAAATACAGTAGATAGATATCTTACAATGATACACAGACTACAGCTGCTGATAAAGTAAAAATCCTACTCAGCTGTCCTTCTCCACCAAGAAGACATTACAGGTAATCCCTGCTTCTGAGACCTCAAATTAAAATAGCTCTGGGGAAGAGATGAAACTCTTTGTGAAGCTTTGAATGGATCAGCTACTTTGAGGCACTTCTTGCAGTAAGAAAGAAGTTTAAGTTCTCAGAAATGTTTTTCCTGGAAGCAGCAGCATCATCTACCTCTTATATTTGCCCATGTGCATACTAACACACAAACAGAGATACATATATATACATATATAAAAGAAAAACAGTACTTTTTTTTGAAAAAACAAGAAATAATCCTTTTCTGTCTCCCAAGACACTGTGCACTGACAAGAACAAATAGTATTAATGTCAGCCTCTGGGTCTGCAGCTGCAAACTTTCCAAATGGGTACAGATGGACTAAGAGCTGTAAGCAGACTCATTTTACTTCCTACATAACACTACTATACAGATACCACATGCACACTTCAAGAACAATCTGATGGGCAGTGGGAAACTGCAAGCAAAAAGTACCACAAGAATGGGGTAGGGAGAAGAACTCTGTGTAAATTGAGGCATTTAAAATTTTATCAGAGAAACCTATCAGAAAGTAAGACATTACAGAAGAGTGCGACCAGGGGAGATTTGTGACAGGCTATCCACCTTTCACGTTTATGACTACCCTGTGCATACACTAAGTTACCAGTTGTGTGCTTTCTGTGATCTCATTATTTTTATAACTTACAGGTAGTGTTCAACAATAACTACTCCTGCTGTAGGTGATGTACCACCTGCTGTTATGCCTACCATCACATTTTAACACATAAAATGAAAGCCTTACCCTTCTTGCCTGGGATGTCACCCTAGCTATCCTGTTAACACAGCTCTCACATCACACACATATCAAGTGCTTGTCATGGTTCTTGCCTACAGAGCTGCATAAATCTGGTTGCAGAAGTGTATTTTCAGTCTCTGTGTATTAAAGAAATATTAACAGGAAGATGTACCAAGAAGGGCCATCAGGATAAGACTCAAAGAGCTTAAGTGACAAAGAGTCAGAGAACATTCAGACTGTGCAGTGAAACGCAGAATAAAGGCATTCATTGATCTCTAAGAAGCCGGCACAGCTGGAGGAAGCAAGGCCTCCACATGTGCTTATTTGTTCCTCATCTCAATAGTCCAGCCACACAGCGCTGGAAAGAGAGAGAACAATTCCCGGAGCAGGAGCGGTCCATCGGTCCGGTGGTGCCATCTAGCGAGGGGGAGCCCCACGGGACCGGCACCGACACCGGCACCGGCAGCGGTACCAGCAGCGACACCGCGGACGTGGCTGCACCGCAGCCCCCCTGCTATCAAGAACTGTCACACCATGGCTGTCGGGAGCACAAAACCCAGCTATTAATTTTTTCCCCTTTTCTCAAATTATTGAAACCTTCTTAAATTTTTAATGACAAAACTTTTAAAAGCCGGAACAGAACTGAAACGCGCAGTTCCACAGCCACAAACGGCAGTGGTCCTCAAACAGCAAGCGGCAGAGGGCAGGGCGTGGGTGTGAGGGGAAGGCTTCATGGAAAACACTAGGTGATTTGACAGCTTAAGGATAAATCTAAGAGGGAAATAATAACAGTCTTCAAACATGTAGAAAACTCATGCTTGGGGCAAAAAAAGAAAAAAGGAATAATCTGTCCTCTGAGATCAAAGTCAATGAGTCAAAAAGCAATAATCTTACATTTCTGTAGACCTAGATTAGAAACGCTAAAAATGTTTCTGATTTGAGTGGTACTGATGCACTGGAAAAGCTACCAAGGAGGCTGTATGATCTTTGTCAGTGCAGGTCTTTAAACACAGGCTAGAAAGCCATCTGTTAGGAACACTCAAACCACCTTTTTGGCAGTGGTGTGCTAAATGCAAGTTATTTTCTACAGTTCCTTAAAGTACTGTGATTACACATTATCAATGAATATGCACCCCCACCTCCATCCCTTGCTTTAATGAGTGATGCTAGTGTTCACATTTATCAATGTGATATGAATAATGACATTTAGGATCACATCAGAAAAATTTACTAGTAGGCAGTAAGAGGAATGAAGTCAGCAAAGAGCAGCAGCACAGCTCTGTTAATCACAGTTTTTACTAACCTGAACAAGAAGTTTGAAACTTATCCAAACAAAAGAGATACAGATACAGACTGCTGACTTCATGCTACTTTCACTGCAGCTATCCCCTTCCCATTTGTACCAGCTCATTTGCCACAAAAAGGTTGAGAGAGGAGCACTCCCTAATGCCATTTTTATGAGCACAGACTCCATTATTTTATGGCCAAGCAATCAGCTTGAGAACAAAGAAAAAAAGCTGCTTTCCAGAAATTTAACAAAATGTACAGCCTCCATTAAGAATGCTTTAAAAATGGCACAACTAAATGAAATTATTTTATGCAAAGCCTATGTGTTGAGTTCATCACTCTCTTATAGAGAATGGAAAAGAAGAAATTACTTAAAATTATACCTTAAGTGCTGAAAAAGTCATTGCTGGTCAAGCTGTCAGCAAGAATTTTGGAGTTTGAAGTCCAGAGAAATCTATTTAAGTTATGAAGAAAATTTTTCTGGGTGCTCTGTTTGTGATTCTGTATTCTTACCTCTCCTGGTTGAATTCTTCACGTGTTTTAACATTATCTAAACAATGCATCAAACAGATGAGAACTCTTGGCCTCTTCTGAGGCCATTTTTGTATGGATCTCTGCAGCTACTAGCAGAAAATTCTAGAAATTAAAGGCAATTTATATATTTGATATAAAAAAACATTGTAGAATGGTTTAGGTTGGAAGGCACCTTAAAGATCATGCAGTTTCAAATCTCCCTCAAAATATTGAAGTGACTATAGAGTATCTCTTAAATTTCTAGTGTATTTACAGAGAATATCCTAAAATGCTGCTGCTGTTTCTCTTAATGCAAACTTTACAGGACTCAGTGTTTCAGGCTTCTTGCAGTGGCTGGCAGACCAGGCAGTGGGTGGCTGGGAACCCACCCTGCTCATCACAGCAGTGGGCACTCCTGGGCATGCTGTTCACCTGGGTGGATAGGCTGTGGAGCAGGAGGATTTCCATGCACCTCCACCACCAACAGCCCTGCTCCAATTTTCTTGCTCTCTCAATACAACCTCAATTAAACAGTTCGATGAGAAAAAGCAGAAAGCAAGTGCCTGGTTACCACTCAAACCCTTGTTAGGCTGCAAGGAAGGAAGTCGTGCCTTCAAATTCCAGTTACATGGGGCTTATCCAAACAGGATGGAGTATTTATGAAAGCAAAGACTGCATGAACAATTCATATTTGTATATTTAAAATGTTTGTAGATGCAGTTTCTACAGAGCAACAAAAGTCTTCCCTGAATATTTATGAAGAAACCAGATGACACACAAACAGCTCTTTTGTTTTCTAGATTGTGGGACTGGTTATTAAGTTCCAAGAAAACAGACATATAAGGAGACCTACTTCTCCTTTAGTCTTTAAATTGCCATTCCTGCCAAAACCAATGACATATGCACACAAATTTGCATTCAGCACCTTACATTCTGCAAAAATGAGACAACATCCTCATTATTTTTTTGGACTGATATCTGAACATTAATGTCAGATACTTGTGTATTTTTATTAATATCATTTGTTGTATGAGCTTTCTTTTATTACTACCTTTCTGCTGGAAGAAATGAACTTAATATGGAAATGTCTCTAGAACGAATGATGGTTTCAGACAGCTTATAGTGATACAGGACACAAAGTATGGTTTTTTCATTAAAACACTCCTATCAGGACCAATGTTAAATTATATCAGCAATAGTGGCTATATCACAGCTGCTTTTTATAAGGAACTTCTCTGCTGTTTAAGGACCCATGATAAGCAAAAAGAAGGACAAGTAGAAGCAGTACTTTCTTTTTCCTTTTTAAGTCCAAATTTTCAGGCAATAGAAACCATTTGAGTATCGAAGACAACTCTGTCTGACAACAGCATAAGCAGATATATGTCTGAGAGATATATTTTCTCAAGGATTTTCTCATATCTGTATTCATTGCTAAAATTGCTATAAAACAAAACCCAATTTGCACATGACACACATGCATTTAAGATGTATTTGTAGAGAAAGATAAATACACTTATATGAAAAATGCCATGATTACCATTATAGTTCTAAGTTTATGGGCTAGTGGATAGTATAAAACAGTAACTATACTTAAAGAAACTTTAAATTACACATAAAGACTTCAAGAATCTTTAGAGAAAGGACTATAAAGGCTTAGGTGCTCACTTAATTGTTAGGCATTTGAATTACTTATGGCTTTTTCCACATGTACAGTCACTCTTCTACAGAAATGCATTATTAGAAAGTATAAGTACAGCATCACATGCTGTTATGAAAAGAAAAATATAGAGTTTATAATAAGAGTTTTCTTAAAATTTTTATTAAACCTCATGCTCTTTCATGATGAGCTCACCAGAAACATTGTGGTAATAAAAGTCCTTCTTGGTTGGTATTTGACCATAGCTGACTGTGTACTACAGTAAGATATTTTATAGCCTGATGGAAGTATGCCTCTTAAAGATTTGTTCATAGTCCCATGACAAAATTCACACTGGCTTCAGTGGCATAAGGGTTTACAAGGATCTTACTCTCCTCAATATGAGAGACTGAGCATCAGCTAATAGTATTTTGTTCACTCAAAAGACACAAGCTGATTTTGCTCCTACTCCTGCTCTCATTTTAATTTCTGTTGCAGATGATTACAAGAGATCAAATAAGCAAATCTTAGCATCTGGCAGACGAGAACCTGTACCTGCTTTCTTTACTCCCTCATTGAGGCGAGTGTTTTATTCCACTGTGGGGACAAGTTTAACGTACACATATACAATCAGTCACTCCATCTCACCTGACAGGCTGTAACTTTTTATGCCATTTGCAAGCTCAGCAACATGCCCCACGTAACATGCCAATCTAAAAACACCTTTCACAATGCTCACCTGGGAAGTTTAAACTCTTCCTTTCCAGCTTGTTTAAAATACACTTTGCTTGAGCCAAACAAAATGGATATAAAGAAGACTGCAGGAGTCCTAGACTGGGAGAAGTATTCTGGCTTATTAAGTGCAGAGAGCTAAACCGAACAGGTGGCAGCATTTCCCCACAGTGCAGTAAGAAGCTCGTCTGAGTGACTTACAATCTTAGGCATGCATGAAACACTTCAATTGCTATGTACAAATTTTGCCTACATGATATCTACCTCATATTTTATCCAGTCAATCTTATTTGAGTTGTAAGAACATGTCCAAATTCTAATATAGCAGAACTGGGAATGATTTAAATCAGAAGCATGCTTACACACCATTTTTTTTTCCTAACTTGACAGCTACAAATAGCTTTATATCGTATTAAAAAACCCAAGTAACAAGTGCTTTCTAAATAAAGCTTCAAAAATGAGACAAATTCTTTTTCTTTAAATCCATAAAACTTGGGAATGCAATGAAATACTATAGTAAAATGAAATTATTATCTATAGGGAAGATGGCATTCAGACCAAGATGGGAAGGTATGTGTGTGGCTCTTTGCATTCACTGCAATGACACCTGAGTGTTTCTATGGAAACAATTTTTTTTTTTAAAGTAAGATACAGTAAGTTTTTATAATAATTTTACAGATTATGATACCCTCATTACTATAATGTAATTAAATTATAACTCTGTATTTAAAAGTCACCAAGCACTGGCTCTGCCGAAACGCCAGAGGGAGCAAGTTTCACAGAGGAGTGAAGGCTTTTATCGAAAACTCTCATGGCTACTGTGTTTCATCGTTTAGGAGGACACAAAAGAATTTAGTCACATTACCTGGAAGGGCTGGGAATGTACCCTTCAATGCAAAACCCTCCAATTTGGGATGAAATGTGTGACAAGGAGCCCCAAACAGCAGAAAAAGTGAGGATCTGCATCATTTGGGCAGTCGCAAGTTTTTATTCACAAAGCTGAAAAATCTTCTGTACCTGAATATGGGAGGAAAAACTAACTGCCTTGATGTATTTGCCTAATAATGATTATTTTGGTGCTGTTTTTATAAAAATTGATGCACACTCCTTCACAGCACAAATCACAGACTCAGTTGTGACAGACTCCTCTAAAAGACTAAAAAAAAAGAACAATAAATATGACCAAAGTCAAATCCACCATATAATGAACTGAGTTACTTGGAAAAACCACGTTCTCTTGTCCTTCATTGGAGTCTAATGTTGTCTTTCTGATGATTCACATCTGACAAAACAAGACCTGACTCAGAAGTGACCCTGTTGCTGAGTCTTAAATGGGAACTGAAACTTTTCAGCTGCTCTGAAGGACTGATCAAGTGTCAATGTATGCCTGCATTGTTAATACAGTCTAAAATTTAGCAGTAACAAAAATCCTTTTGTGTCATTACACTGGGCCCAGTTCGGTCAGAAGACATTGCCACCCACTACACGATGAGATCCCAAGGGATTTTTTTTCACAGCTGATACCCTGTTGGTGCTGTTGGTGGTGCTCTGCTCCTGAGGGACCTCTAAGGTCAGGAGTGTCTTTACATTATGATTAGTGCAATTTCTCCTCATAAAGAATTTTTCAGCATGCACATGTTGTAGTCCTTCCCGCTCTCTGCAGTGAACAGAGGCTGATCTGAACCACTAGCAAATCATTCTGTACACACAGAATGCACAGGAAGGGCTGCTTCAAATCAAAGAAAAGAGTTTGTGGTGGTTTTGGTGTCTGCTTTCAATCTAAGAACAATGAGTTTCAGAAAAGAGGGAGAAGGAAGAGAGGAGAAAGTCATAGGACTAAGCCAGAGAAGAGGAGGGAGAAGGGGAAGAAGAGCAGCCTCTTGAGTGACTAGGGTTTCTGGCCAGAGAGCAGCAAGAGAAGTTGAAAGCAGAATTCACAACAGGCTTTTTTGGAGCTGGTCTGATTGGTACTGTTGTAGCAAAGCAGAGCATATTTCTTTCACTCCTAACACATTATGAACCTATAGGAGAAAGGCATCCCAAGGATTTGATCACCACAATTAGTACAGAAAACAAAGATCTGGGTGCAAGGAGAAGCAAAAAGAATGCCTAAACGACAGTGCTTCACAACAAACCCTCCAGCTGTATTTAAGTAAGGTAAAAGTCTATCAAACAAAAAAAATATCAGAGAGTGCTTTATTGCCCCTGGCCATCTTCGGGCAGCATTAGGAGGATTTCTAATGCCTAGACACAAAGTACTTTCCTGCTTCTAAAGTACAGGATGAAACAGGAAAACTATCACAGTGAACTTTTAAAGATTGGAGGGTATATTTGAAAGAGGAAACTATAACTCTGATTTCACAAACTCCACAGAGTGTTCTCCTCTCCTTCTGGTAAGCACTGTAGTTAGGGAGTTTGTACTTCACCTGACCTTAATGGATAAACTTACTAGCTCTTGGATCACTTCACTCGTCCTTTTTAAGCTCCAAGGAAGAGGCTGTCTGGCACCTCAGCAGGCTACTGAGAGCCAGCAGCGCTGTCAGTGCCCTCCGAACTGAAGCAACCCTTTCCAGCCCTCTCACATACCACACAGGTCTCATAGTTCAACTCTCAAGCTCCCAGAGGCCACAAAATATTTGGCAGTGCCCGAGGTCTTTGATCTTTCCTGTTTGGTTCTGCTCAGAGCTCTATAAGGCAAATGGTGCGAAGGCACAGGAGACCTCAAGGCTTTCAGCAGTGCTCTCCCCTTGCGTTTTGGTTTCTCTCTCTGTCCATGCAGGCAGCTGGCTGACATCCTTCAGCCATTTGGAAGTTAGCCTGCCTCTGAAATACACATTAGTGCCACATACTGGCTTTCATGCTGGAAGGTGGATGCATGCCATATGGCCACTGACTGGATATATTCCACACTGTTTTCAAATCTACCAGCAAGACAGTTCGAATCACCTTCTAAGACTGATTTAAGTTACCGGAGTGATAATTCTGTGTCCAAGTACTTATCTGGCTTCCTGACGGATTTATTTGATTCTTATAATTCTCCAAAAATAGCACATGATCATGTATAATTTTTTAAAAGTTTTGTCAGTAAATCAGTTGCCACCATTAAAAACTGCACACAAAACTTATGTTCCTTTTCATCTTCAATCCTTTCCTAAGTACTTTGATTTTTTTTAACTTCTTTTTAGAAAGAAGCTGATCTCTTTCTCCTAAACTTTGATAGCACTTACAAAGTAGCTGGCACTGTACAGAACTAGATAAATTATTCCATCAGTATTCTTTCTTTTACATCCTCATTAAAAAGTATTACAATAATAACACTATATATCCAATTTCAAATAACTTCATACATTTTACCATAAGAATTCCGTTTTAAATTTAGCAAGAAAGCTTATATTTAGCAGGCAAGTTTTTACTTAGGAAATCTCAGCTTTGGACTTATAAAGCAGTTTTAGTAACTTCAAGCCAGGTAAATGCAAAAATAAATGTACCTTAAAATATCACTTTGATAGAAAAGATGTATGAAAATAACACTGTATTTTATTTTTTTAGGAGGGAAGTTGTGTATATTGATTAATTTTCTCTACCAGTTTTCCTACTTTATTAATGCAGAGACTGAGGCAGATCCAGGTGGGTGATTTAGAACAAGAACTTAATGCAGGTTCTAACTCTGTAGAGGGAATATCACAGAAAGCTTATTGCTAATGTTTTACTGGCAGCTAATTGCTTCTGCTTGGGCTAAATAATTAGCAAACTGAAGTGTACTAAATAAATAAAAATTTTAAAATCCAAGCAAGTCACCTTTTAAGTCACGCCATGCATCCCAAGAAACCCTGAAACAATCCACTGACAAAACTTACCCAAGGACAACAGAAAATATTTTCCAGTTCATGAGGTCAGGAGTAAGTTGTTGGTGATCAAACAAACCTTTCATTATTAGTTTGTGGAATCTAGTAAGTGTATTTTTTCTTTAGTGGTTTTCTTTTCCAGAACTGGGAAGTACTGGTTTCCTTCTCTTCCCTTGCTAATGACTAAGATGCAGTGCTATGCTAGGCTGGACAGAGGCAGGGAGACAAGAATGTGTGTTGTATCCCACAGAGATTCCTTTCTCTAGACAATTTCAATGTGGCTTGAAAGCAAGTCCTGTCCAGGTCAGCTTTAATAAGAAAGATAATTCTTGCCAGGGGTTGTGGTTACCCTCAAGACTTCATTTAAATCTCTTGGGAGCACAAATATAAATTCCATTAACAGCTTGCTATATTTTAGCTTTCAAAACCAAAGCCCTAGTGTGCTTTGTAACACAGATGAATAGCTAGGATATAGAGAATATTACCAGATTTTTTAATTAATGAAATCTACAACAGCAAGAAATTGGAATATTGCTTGAATCACAAAGAGGTGCTAAAGACTCAGTATGTCTACTTTTTCTTGATTTTTTTTCTACTAGAAAATATAGAACTAAAAAGTAATAAATCAAGCACTAACACTTGTTTTATTAAAATGATTTTTTTTCTTTTTATTTTTAATTACAATGAGAATGTCCCCTTTTTGTTATTCCTGCCAGGCACCAGGAAACCTTACTTAGCTTTCCTTAGAGGAAGAGAATACTACTGCAGTTGCAATACAAGCACCTTTGTCATCCTAATACCTTCACAGGTGGTTTATTATCCCTATCTCTTTGTTGTCCTTGGAATAAGCAGGTAAGTCCACATAAGTGTAGTGGCATAAAATCTAAGCTCCATAGACAATTATATCAAATCTGTCCTCTGGCAGATCAGCCAATATAATAAAATTTTGCAGCAGGTCAGGTGTGGACATAAACACTTTTTTTTTTCTTCACATTTCCCAAAGCTCACTACAATAAGCTCTTTAAGCTGACATTATGACTTCATGCTGGTTTTATGCTAAATGCATACTAAATACCTGATCCTTTATAAAGCTGAAGCGATGAGAGCCTCAAAGAAAGTCTGCTGGGACAAAATTAACCTTGATGATATTTCTGGAGAGAAATCTTATCAGCACCCTATACCAGTGCTTTATTTAATATGATGTACTGCATGAGGCCCTAGGAGCCTTACGCCAGCATCAGTTCATCACTGAATGTGAGCACACACACTTAGGTTCAGCTTAAAATAGTGTTTGAAGATGTTCACACTCAGACACTAAGGATGTTTCTAAATGCTCCCTCCCTTCAACAGTTACACCTTCCACACCATTACATCAGTTTTGGAATATCTACAGTGTTCTACTAACTGCAAACACCATTTCTGCGAAAGCTTTGCTTTGTGTGAGTTTCCATACGGATTACCCCAATTTCTTTCCCTTTGCTGCGGGAACATTTGCAGGTGCAAATGGAATGCTGGCAAAGTCCTGAAACTGTAGGAGATCACAGAGAAGAGCAGTGCTGGGAACTCCTTGCAGGTCTTGCAGGGCAGATTTTCATTGCCTTTACCCTAATGCCATGAAAAAGAGCCAGAACCTCCCAAGGTAGTTAATGCCAGCACTGAGGGGTCCATTCCAGGATTGGTCCTAAACAGGAGCTCTCCCCTGAGTTACACACACAGTCCCAGCTACATAATGTACAGCTACACTGTAATTGCTGGGTAAGCAAAGAGGGAGAATGAGAACTTTTTCTCCGGGACATGGAAATTTCCCAGCTCTGCAAGATGAGGACAGGACTTCATCATGAATCACTGGTTTGGTAAAAAATCTAGCCTAGTAAAAGGACAGTCCTTAAGGATGAGAATCACCCCATGTAAGGTTGACAATCCCTAAATCTGTGCAGGATGGCAAGGCTTCTTTTATAGCTGGGGATGAATGGGTGTCTCTAGCATGTTGCTCTTCCCACTTGAGTGTACACAGATGTCTAAAATAGACCATGTGAGTCACACGCTACAAATGCCTGTTTCTTTCCTTTGCTTCAAAAAAGGAATCTAGACAACAAATGCCTAGTTGTCAATGCCCAGTGTTCACTTGCATGAAAGCCAGTCTGGCTCGATGTGATTTGTTCAGCTGGGCTAATTAAACATGAACATCTCTAAAACAGGACAAACATCAATAATTAGAATTAATAGACTGGTGAACACTAAAGGACTAGAGGCGTAAGACTGAAAATAAATTATCTACTTTTCTATCCTCTTCCTTCTCTCTTCATGAAAGATGAACATTGACTATGCAGATAAAAAGGACATGCACCAAATCTTGACTGTCTCCTGGAAACATCCATAATCTGGGGAAAATGAAATGTCTTATCTTGAATACAGCCAGTGTCAAATGGAACGGGGATAAAAGAAACCCTTGAACTAACATCTATGCTAAGCAAAATTATGTGGGCTTACTCCTTTTACTTGCATTCACTCTTCTAATTAAACTTTGCACAATGCCTTTTACTGCAAATTCTGCAAATAATTATCTTTTAGATAAAATTAAAATCTCTTTAAGATTAGGTTAAACTGAATTAAAAAAAAACCCAGAGTAACCAGTTCCATCCTAAACATCAGGATACCACAGCAGGTAACAATAGCTATTTCTGCTTCATTCCATAACCTGGATTAAGAAATGGGTGATGTCTGATTGGCACACAAAACCTTTTGCAGACGGCAAATGGTGCAGCATATTCCCAATGGGGCACATAACAGCCTCCTTTAACATTTGCAAAAGAGAATATTGGCTTCTTTACTTCATCAGTAACTTTCCAAAACCTCATTGACTAAACATTTGAACAAACTAGGTAAATAATTATCTTTCTCCCCAGTTGATACAGAAGTAAAAATATACAGCCAACGGTCATTGATGGTGAGGTGTTTTAATTTCCTAAGAAAATATTCAGTTGTGGTGGTCTTTGTAACTGCACTGTACTCCCTTATTTATTGAATTAGGTTGCTTGGATCATTGTCCAGTCAGTTATGAGAAACAAATGAAGGAGCTTCAGTCCAAAATGGCATTAATCAATTGCATTTCTCCTTTCCTATAAAGCAATTGGCTCAACATGGTGGCATTTCAAAGCACTTCTAAATGTAGACAGCCAAAGGCCCCATGTAATGGGAGAAGCACATCCACTACTGTGGGTCATGTTTTTACAGGCATTTGCTCTTTTTTCTTTTCCATATCCATCTGGAGAACCTAGAGCACAGTAATTCTGTGATTGTTACTGAACAATGTGATGCCACTGCAGTGTTAGCTTACATTTCCTCTGCAAGATGTCTTTTAGTCTATTACTTTTTAATGACTTAAAACAGTCATTGCACATCTTAGTCAAAGTTTGTTGTAAAAGTTGTCTGGTCACTAAGATCAAGGCCTTAAGAAATGATACAGTCACTGGAAACAAGCTTTGACTAACCAAAAGCTCTCTCAAAAGTGTGCAAGTAATATAAGCTTATTTTTACTATTAAAATTGCATAGCTATTTTACCAGGAAAATAAACTACTTGGCAGAGAGGACTTTAAACCAACTTTTCAAGAGCTCCCTTGAGATTTATTTGAATATATTAGTCAGCTCAGAAAAAAAAAAATTAAAAAAGCTAAGAAAAACGCTGATGAAGAACACTTGAATTTCTTTATATCAAATATTCAAGTATTTATTGGAACTTACAACTCAGTGAAAGGGAAATCCCTTTATATCATGTCTCCAGATCCAAATGGACAGATAACAATATTTGAAAAAGCAGAAAGCCTAAAATGACTAGATACAAACAAATAACTTAAAATGGCAAAATTAATTGCTCCTTGAAGAAAAAAAAGTTCAAGAAAATGCCAACAACTTTTTCACCTCCCAGGGAATAAAAGTAGCTCTAGCAAAGTAGCTGCAATACCACACAGTATAAATCAATGTGATTCTCAAATTAAATGCAAGTCTTCAGTGAAGTCAATGCGTGAGGTAAGTGTATGTTCATAATCACAGTCAAGGAAGAAGCAAAGTTGAAACAGCTTAATGCACTTGAGCCTACTCACAAGTTCCCTTTTATCTCAGAATTCTGAAAAATGGCCATATAATTAATACCAGACCCAACTGGAAGATTTTTAACGAAGATGTTACTTAGGCAGAGCTACAAAATATGCTCAAGACGCAACAGGATTTGTGCCAACACTAGAGAATAAAAAATGACAAAAATTTTACCCTTTCACACCTCAGGCTCCATGCTAAACATATGATAAAATTTGAAGGAAAGAATAATTAAAGGCTTGAAGGCAAATGGGCAATAGAACAAAATGTAACATGGCTTTAGAAAAGGTAGGTCATGTCAGACCAGTCTGATTTTTTCCTTTGATAGGATACCCAATCTTCCAGACAAAAGAACTGCATAGAGAGATTAGATTTTATCTGAACTTCAGCAGAACATTTGATAAGGTGTCACAATGGAGATTACTTGATAAACTGGAAAAATAAAAGGTTAGAAAAAGACTGAAGGTGCTGACTAAAGTGACTGTCACAGAGGAAATGCCAATGAACTGTGCTGAAAGGGAAACCTCTGGGCTAAAAGAGATTACTCCAGTAGAGCTTCTCCTGAAGCAGTCTTGATATTATTTATAATTTTACTTTTGTGATTTAACCCCAAAAATAGGAATGAATACAAGAAGTTTGGAAAAAAACAAAAAACAAAACAAAACAAAACAAAAAACCCAAACCAAAACAAAAAAAAACCCAAAAAACCAAAAAACCAAAACAAAAAAAAAACCCCAAACAAAAATAAGAGAAGGACTGACAGGGAGAATAACACCATGCAAAGGAAAAAAATGGAGCAAAATATCAAACATAGGATAAAAGTACAAAGTACAGTGCCGCCCAGCTGAGATGGGATTCAACTCATCCAAGCCATCTAAAAACTTTGTAACCTCCCAGCTATTTGTATAATCAATAGAAAGATGTGAACAAATCCACTGATATTTTATATTATCCACTATCCCATGTCTAAATGGGATGAATGGAGATTCTCTGGAGATTCTTCCATCTTTCTATAGTCATTCATAAGGTACATTCAGAAGTCTTCCTTAGGTGCCTAACATTAAAACAAAACAAAACAAAATCTCCCAAAGGACTACTGAAAATTTACTTTTAAGTAGCTCATCAGCCAGAAATCAGGTAAGAGAAAAACATGCATTTTTCTTTTCTGACCCAGGACTCAAGGAAACACAAGTAACTTCTTCAGCCATACTACACTAGATGAATTCAACTGAAGCAGCAAAACGTTAATACAAGTGTAAAAATACTAGTGGAATCTCATCTGAGTCAGTATCTGACTGTCCATATTCTGCAAGAGTCTTTCAGAACAGAGCTTATCTTGAAAGAAAACACTGCAAGAGCAAGAACTACATGAATAGTCAAATGCCTCATAAGACCCCCCCTCCCACAAGGGAGAAGGACAGTTTAATCTTAAAACCCACAACAGCAGCAGATTAGAAACTTGCCACGAACAGACTTAGGCTGGAAACTTTCTCAAACATGAGAACAGTGAGGCTGTGGGAGTGCCTTCCAGAAGAGCTACTGAAGGCCAGAAACCTGAAGAATTTTAAGTGACCTGGACTGTTTTACGAAACAATTATATGATCCAGGGCCTGAGAAGAAGTGGTGTGCCAGAAGAATCTTGCTAGCTTTATTTTGGCTTGAAAGAAGACCCCAAAAGCTAAATTCCTAACTATAATTTGAAATTCCCTGAGAACCTTTATTTTCTACTTTAACAGCATCGAAAAGACATCTTTCAAGCTCTTAAAATATTTTTCCAGTGTACCCTAGCATATTTATACAGGTTTTCAAAGGGAAATGACAGATTTGTCAATTCTGATGACAGTAACAGAACCAAATGCCTGAATTCAAAGCTAACATTCCTTTTTATGGGGGTATGTTAATTTATTAATATAAAATATTTGGTTGTTGGTTTTATTTATCTTTTTAAGAAAGAAACAAAAAAAAAGAGTGATTTGAACAACATAAATGAGACAAATTTTTCATTTGGTCAAATCAAGCAGATGTACTTTGTATTAAAGAGCTTTTTTCACTTTTCTTTTTCCTTGAGCTTTTCTGGTATATTCACATTCCTAAACAAAGTAAATAATTAGTGAAACAATATATTATAATTAAAATAAGCATTACAACTTGATTTCATTTCAGCAGTTTTTTGCAATTTCATATAAAATAGGAGGTTTAAAGTTCATTATGCGAAACAGCTACTTAATTTCCGATGTCCCTATGCAAGTTTGAAAGAGAGTTTGAAGAGTTTCATAAAGAAACATTTATTTACACAGACACCTGATGGTTTTATAGCATGTACAGTTTAAATCATCACAGTGTAAGCAAAGAGTCGACTGTGAGTAATCAGATTTTATTTCTTCCCCTAGGAACTGAAATCTCACTTTGTCATTTTGCCATATGTCTGTCACAATTTTAGTAGTATCAAATATCTGAGAACTGAATCTGTTCTTCTCTTATAAATGTATCTTCTTATAGTATAGATCTGGGGAAGCACATGCTGAAACAACAATTTAATTACAAAAATATTTGAACTATAAGATAAATGTATATAAAAAAAGACAATTGTTGCTTTTTAATTCCCAAACTTACATTACCTCACCAAAGAAAAAGCAGACAGTTGATAAAAAGTTATCAATAAGACATTACATATGATATATCACCTGTTTTTTAATGCATGTTTGAAAAGTCTCTTTGGAGCAAATATACATTATCTTGAATTTATAAAGGAAATGGAAAAACAAAAAGTTTAAGTAGATTATCCAAAATTATGCTCATCCAAATAAGTTTTCCACAAAAACAAAAATACAGGTAGAAATCACGACATGTCTGTGTTGATTTCTCTGTGTTGTTGTAACAAAGAAAAAAACCCAAACAAACCCAGGATTATCAATTAAACTATAGACAGGATATAAACATCTTAAAATTAATTATTTTAGCTGTATTGCTCTACAAACTATTCAACCTGGTCATAAAGAAAATAATCTGCTGATTTCTGCCTTTATCATGGAACTTGCTTGCACTGTGCTGGGATGAAGTAACTCTAAGTAGTCAGAGCTATATGGATGCTGCAGGGACAAAGCCTACCTGCTCTAACTGCAGCCTGAAGCTTTGCTCTCGTGCAATAATGCTCTCTCCAATGTCACAACAAAGTTTTTGAGGGAACTTAATTACATTTGACATTGTAAAACTCCTTGAAATTCCCCAAAGGTCTTCAGTTTACCCTATGCCATGCACCCAAGCTACCCTTCTGTGCTCACATAGACTCCATATGTGTTTTCTTAGAAAGCCAGGCTAAACATTTAAATATAGGAGAACAGACCTCAAATAGTGTTGTCCAGGATTCCCTTGCCAATCTCAAAAGGTTCCAAGGATCAGTATAATAGTGAAATTGAGATCTAAACCCAGAATTCTATAGATATGTGGTATCTGCATATGATGATAAAGAAGAGCAAAGATTTCAAAGCAGAATAGCAGACAAAGGTTCCCTGAAAAATTAGTGTGCAGGAAGCACGCTCTCATTGATCAATAAATATCAATTTACTATTTTGCAACTAGAGTGTTTTTCCACACTGCATATGAAATGAAAATAACAAAAATGTATCGTGTGAACATGGTACTGATTGAAGAGGTAATAACTGATTTTTAGAATGAACTGGCTGTGCTCCTTTATGTGAAGCTATGGAGCAATTTTTCATTTTGAAGATACAAAGATACTATGTTAGGGGCAATTTTATCCAAAACAGACAAACAACTACTTAGACAGTCAGTCTTCACTGCTGGGTCTCTATTTGTCATTAGCTATATCATCTATTGAGTGTATCTTTTAAAGACAAATTCTTTTGAAATAGAGCTGATGTAAACCTGCATCAGAATATTCTGAGCTGGAAGGAACCCACAAGGACCACCAAGTCCAATTCGGAAGTGAATGGCCCATGCAGGGATCAAATGCACAACCTTGGTGTTTAGCACCAAGCAAACTGAACTACTCTGGGGTAAATGATGAATGGCAAACCCTAGTTGTAACATGCCAAGTGAATACGGTTTTATGACTAATTTTTGAAGAAAAGCTGTACATTTTCTAGGAGAGCAGAAAATCATTGCAAGTGTCAATGTGCTCACATTTCATACACATTCAGGAAAAAATACAGCTTGCATATTTTTAATAAAAATATATAGGAAGATACGGACTGAACTATACATGCCATTACTATCTCATTCCTGCCTGTATTTTCAAATTAGCTTCACAATGCTCCAATATCATGTGGAAGATTATTCAAATGCTTTAAATCTCTTTACCATTGACAAAATCAGTTTCAAACTTTGTGTGCCTTTTTTTACTCCTGCTAATTTATCTGTATTTCTATGGAGAGTCTCACTGAAATTCCTAGGTTTCTTATGAATGCCAATGCATTTATTTTCCAAACTTGTCAAAGGCTCTATGGGAGTCTGGCTGATAACAGGACCCTTGGTCTAGAAGTATTTACTGCCATGGTTGTGAAATGCTCAGCAGCCTGACCAAGAAATACACAGATTATTCTCCTGAGATAACAATCTTGCTCTACCAGTTTTTGTACATTTGTCTGAACCTCTGTAAAAAGCTTTTCAAACTTTCAAGGTCCAGTCTGATATTTCCTCATTTGAGTGCTTTCCTTAAGCAAAGCAGATGGTCAGAAACATTTTGCAGTATCATTCTCTCTTTGCAAACTTTGCTATGTGTACCTTTTATTATTACGTAACTGGAAATGATGAAAAGCAATGCTCGCACCAATCCAAGAATGTATTTCTTTTATTTTGCTCTTTTCAGGTATGTGTTGTATACTCTTTCCTTCCTAACCACAATACTGTCCCCCACCCCTAGATCTGCTCATTTTTTCAGAATTAATTTGCATTTTTTTATGGCACAAAGATTTAAAAACCTACATAGACCAAGCTAAAGCCTGGGATCAAGCTAACCATTTTAAATTCTAGGATTGTCTAAGGACCTAAAATATTTTTTCAAGCTATAATTTATTATGCATTTATAGCTTGGTGCTTGTTTGAAGGGAGATGGTTGTATGCAAAGGAAATAAGAACATACATAAGGGAGAACCATATCTGATGGATGAATGGAATTGCAGTCATCAAGCATACGGATGAAAGAAGTGTCAGTTAAGTACAGGAAAGTGAAGTTGAAGACAAAATTACAACCAGACCTTTAGAGAGACCACAAGTTTTTCCACTATTGAAGAAACACCCAGCTCTCTTTCCCACAGAACAGAACATTAAATAATCTTTATTAAGATGTCACTTCAACATCCGTGCAGAAATAAAGACTCTTTCTCCACTGAAATAAAGAAAATACAAACCCAAGAATACGTGCATCATGATTCAGAAGTTTAGAAAATCAGTATCATTTTGTCCTCATGGCTTTTTGAGATGTTAGAAATAAATGTTAACTTTGGGATAATGTTACTACAAAACAGATAAAGAACTGAATCTTGTTGCAAACACTGAGAAGTTATAAATATCATTTTCTCAAACTAACTATAAAAGGTAGTCTGAAATGACTTACTAAATAAAACACATGGCAAAGATGTAATTATTTTATAGTTTTAGACATACAGATTTTTCTAAATTTTATAGAAGAAGATCCAGAAGGAACATGGGTAATTTCTAAGAAACACCAGATCTCTATTGAAGTTAGTCTACTGAAAAATATTTGAGCATCTGAATGAAATATCATCTACTTGAAATAATTAATATAGCTAAAATAAATACAGATGATGGCAAGGGTGAAAGACAAAATGATGTAACTCAAGGACATTCATTTGTGAAAAATATTCTACAGGTGGTCTGGCTAGCCTATCATATCATGGTATAAAAATAGGCATGATACAAAAAATAATTAATGAAGCAAACTTGAAACAAACTAAGTTCTTAAGCAAGAACCACTGGCTCTTGCCACAACAACCACTGGCACCTAAAAGTCATATTAATAAGAATTATTTTTATAATATAAATCCATAAAATTTGTGTAACAGCACAAGCTGCCTCCTGGTGTTAAACTGCTCTGGTTTTACACTTCAGGAACAATCTAAAATGCATGCTTCTGAAATTTGCATTATGGATTTAGGTAATAAAATTCTTCAAATATTCCATTCTTCCTATGCATTTTCTATTCTCACATAGCACTGCTGTGCCAGTAGGATTACATAATTCACTATTCTTGCCTACAAGCAATGAGCTTCTCAGTTCTGAGCTCCCTTGGTATACTTGAGTGGAAAATCTCCCAAAAATTACAAATCTTGCATTGAAGTAGGGTAAAAATTTCTAAGAAACAGACATAAGACAGTTGGACCAGGAAAACATGAAAGTAGAGGGGAAAAAGCAATTATTTACTGCAGAGGAATGATAGTTTTATCCTATCCTTAAACAAGCCATATTAACTACCCAGCAGTGGTGGATGAAAGGCCAAGTAAAAGTGCATTCAACTCAAAACAATCCAGGACAGACATAAACTGAATTCAGAACCATATACACAGACATTATTTTATGGAAATCCATAGTTTATCCACTCCTAATTTCTGTCTTTCCCAATAGTGCTGCAACACTTACCACTCTGGACTGCAGATACTGCAGTCCTAAACTGCGAATTTGAAGGGATGCATTAAGGAAGTTCAGATACAAGCCAAATAAATACAGGACAGGAAATGTCACTTTCATTATAAGATTTATCATAAAAATAAAGGCATGCATCCTTTAAATAAAGCTGAAGTTCCAGAAAAATGATCTTATAATCCTTCCTCTTAGTATGTCAGGTTCACTACTTTATTTCCATATTTTTTTTTACATGCTCACATATACTTTGCACACAAATCTATTAATATTGACTTTCTTATGACTGTCAGCACTACCACCCATTAAGGCAACCCAGAGTTTAATGAACATTTATGAACATTCATCAGATTCCAAAGAGATACTGGTATTTTGCTATTCCCATCCTACAAAAATCCCCAGTTCACTTAGGTAGAGAGATGCTATGGCACACATATCCACTAATTCTGGCTGCCCCCTTCCCTGACATTTTTACTGTTTCCCAAAGTTATTAACAAAGAGAAATTCCATTCATGGGTACTACGACCTTTTGTTCTGCCCTTCTGCATGTCAAGCCCTCAGTCCCTGGACGATGATAAAAGGTACAGCAAAGAATGAAGGATCACCTGGAAAGAGACGTGCCTTGTGAAAACCTTGTACCTCAAAATGTGGAGAAGTTTAGGAAAAACTTGTCTCTCCTGAACTCAGTGTCAAAAATTCCATAGAAATGAATGGGATCACTGCCCCCAGAGCAACAGTGCCCTAACCACGGGCATTCCCACTTAGTCTCTACGGCACTAAACTAAAATTTTCAGTCAAATCTGAGTTTTAGGTTTAGAGTTGTAACTGACTTGTAATTTGAATGAAGTTAATGTTATCTCAGAAACCAGGTCATCTTTAGAATGGACAGACTCAAACTGAACTAAATCAGGCAGATTAGGAGCTCTCAAAGAATTCATTCCATGTAGCAGGAGGATCAAAAAGTGCAGACAAACTACTTTCATGATTTTGGCTACTTGCCAAAAAGAATCAATAGTAAAAATTATTTCCCATATCATTACAGATAAAATCCAAGGTCATGGAGCTGACTAAAATTTTGATACCTAAAATACGAAGTATTTTGCATTAAGTTTTGAAAAATGGTTTGAAATATCTCTGAAGCTAAGGTGCAGGGAACACGACAATCAGTTGTCTATATACATTAGTAGAAGTATGTAATTTTCCTGATATTGCATTTTGAAACAACAAAACAATGCCACACATTCATGTTATAGTTACCTGTCTCACATCACCAAAATATTGAAATGAAAAAATGACTGTAAAAAAGATGAATCTGCCTCAACCAAAGGATATGATGAAAATTAACATCTTGCACTGCCATCCTCAAGGTTTATACTTTTCTCATGTCTTTTTTTTTTTTCTCCCAAAGGCTATGGCAGTGCTGAGTTTACTCCAAAGGCAAGGTTTTCATGCTTTAATAACAAAGAATTGTTTAGGCTAAATGAAGTAAAGTATCAGCATAACAAACCTTATATGAACTCAGAAAAGCACAGCACAGTCACCTTTGAAAGTCAGCTACAGGACTATCATAGCCATGAAACCAGTGTCCAGAAGACGGAATTTTCAAATCATCCAAATTCAATACTGGAACTAATAGATTCAGAAGTGGTAATGAAAAGGAGGAAAATATCCTGATTTGAGATTACTCTCTTGGATTCCAGGAAACACTAATACTTTAGACTTACCCTCACTCCTTAATATGGAAAAAAAAATCACAGGTATTGCTATTTGACCTTTACCTTAACAGAAGCAGAGATATGGATGACAGACATGAAGGCATTTGTGTAAGATCTTACAGGAAGCTTGTTTCCCCTTTCTAAAATCTGAGTTTTGCTACATGAATAGACTGAAAAACTCAGGAAAATGCTGTAACTTTTTCTCATAAGAAGGAATTTTTATTGGTTACAGAACATAAAGGAATTTGTTCTCCACTCTCAAAAAAAGCCCATCCCATTAGAGAGACATGTCAAATGAATTTCATGCTCCTCTTTAACACAGATAAATGAGAACATGGAGGTTAAACAAGTGAGAATCCCCAATCCCCTTCCACCTCTCATATGCAATCATTTTCTGCTGGGAAACAAAAAATTATTCTCTCCTGGAAGTGAATCAGAAGGCAGACACATCAGTCAGTAGCCAGTATATGATTCAGCTCAGCTTTTCAATAAGTTAGAAAGTCCAAAAGTCACCAAAAAAGGGTTTCTGAATGAGAAGACTGCTTCGAATTGCCTGCTGAGCACTCCTATGAATCACACCTGCTGCAAGAGGAGCACATCTGAGTTAAGAAAGCAGGGATTTTCGGTCACAGCTGGCAAGCAGACACTCCCTCTATCGAGGGACAGCTTTCATTCAACTAAAAGGTAGGACAAACACCAATTCCTGTAGCTGGACACCAAAAAGAAATTAGATCAATGATTAAAATACATAACAATTACAACCCTCCCTTCAACCATAGTATTTTCTATAGAAAGAAAGATGTTGATTATAGATGCTTCATAAAATAGGCTGATTTTTGCTTATATTTTATAATTATACTAGCAAACACTGAATAATTGAGAAATGAACACTATTGCAAGTTGGAAAAAGACATTCCATTCAAGTACTGGAAAATGATACGAAACATTAAAATAGCACTAAGTATTCCACTTATGTTAAAATCAGTGCTTGAACTGCAGAATGATTTAGCTGAGCCTTCAAATGCTTTAAATATTCCTCCATGCAATGTACACAATCAGAAAAGTATTTCTGCTGTAATTCACTCACATTTCCAAGGCGATGTATTTTGAATAGGGGTTTTGTCCTACTTGTTAAACCAATTGAAATAAATACTACTTGGCTCCCAGATTAATCATATGCTAGATTTTTACTAGCCTGATCATTTAACAAGTTACTAACAATGAACATTTCCTGTTGTTCAAAAGACTCCTGTTTAAAATATTCCAAAATAGCCTTGTAACACTTAAGAGTAACAGTAGGCAAAACCACTTGAGCTTTACAAAAAAGTGTGAGTTGCATAAAAACAATGAAATTTAGATTGAAAACAAATACTTAATTTTCTTTCATATGCTTTGATGTCTGCTCTTCTTGTTTAAATACATTGGAAATGTATCTGCAGGAAAAAGTGTTAGAATAGGGTTACAAAAACAATAATCTTTATTTGGGGGAAGCAGCTTACCACAGCTTTAAAACTGAGGCTACATTAAAAACTGTCTCTAACTTTTTTTCCTTTAAAAAAGATTTGAACAGATACCTTCTCTAAAAGTGTGTGGGGGGGCTTATTCTATTTTTAGGGGGAGAGAATGCTTCAAGTATTTTTCACAGTCTGCACCGTAATTTTTAATGAATAAATTTTACTCCATAATACTACTTTGAACTTAGGCTCTCAGCAGCCAGTTGTGGTGTTTGCCTTTCTTTACTTAAATTTTAAGATTTGAAGATTGTCCTTTGAAGTCACAAAACTTAACTTTCAATGAATATTCCAGATGACCCTTACTATGCCAACTATTATTGCTGCAATCTATGGACACAGCTAGACTAAGCTGAAATATTTTCAAAGTACTCACCTCAATAAAGTAAAAAATCCTCTTATCGGAGAGTTACTGTGTTATACATTAACAGAGAAGGGCCCAGATTTGGCATAGGAAGCCACCAATACAACTTCTGTGCCTTATCTTACAGCTCATATTTTAAACTGCAGGTATGGGCTTATCTTTGCCAAACACCTTCTTCATACCTGAAATTAAATAATGCATGGTGATAACTCAGAAAAATTAACTTGCTCAGTATTAACAAGTGTACTTCACACCTAAGCTCCTTGCAGATGATTTTATTTTTTACTGTGATGTATTTGTAGTGTATTTACTTAAACACATTTGATCCAGTTGTACTACAGCTTTCGTTATCAGAGGTTCTCAGATGTATCTTGTTCTCATGCAGGAACTTACACACCAGGACACACACACAAAGCACATCTGTAAAAGCATAAAAACTGTCACGGCTACAGCTCTCAATTATGGTTTGCAGACTTTCTAAACAGGAGGAGTGAGGACAGAATACCAATACGGGGTTTGTTTGTTAACTTTGCAATCTAAGGAAAATCAGAATCATAAAGCTGTTTGGTTTTTGTTTCAATAAAAAAGTCCCTGAAATTTAAAATATAGGTCTTTATGCAGGCAAAAAGTCAGGGCAAAAATATTTCAAATCCATGTATATGTCTGGGAGAGGTATGTCTGGTACCAGAATCTAATGTTGGCTTGGTCCATTTTGCTGCAGAACCTCCCATGTATCTCTCCAGTCTTCCTTTTTTCTCCGCTAAAGCCTTTGGCTTTAAATCTTTTGTTCTAGTTCCTTACACATCTAATCTTCCCAATCCCAGAGTGCCAATGCTTTGCCTCCAAAAGTTCCACTTTCCTAATGTTCTCCCAAACCCTCTTGCTTTTTCCACTCTACATCCAGCTACCTTCTAATCCTTTTGGAATAGACCAGAATCTACTAGACTAGACTGGACTAGTTCAGGTGGAAAGGACTCACAATGATCATCAAGTCCACTGCTTTATCACTTCAGATCTGAACAAAAGTTAAAGCATGTTATTAAGGACATTGTCCACATGCCTCTTAAAAACTGACAGGTTTGGGACACCTGATCACATTTTTAGGAAGCTCATTCCCGTACTTGACTAGCTTCATAAAATATGTCCTAATGTTAAGTCTGCATCTCCCCTGAGGTGTTACCATTAAATTCTCTCCCACGGAAGCTTGTGGCTCCAAGTTCCCACTCAGAATTATTCTCTCCCTGAAACACTCCTTCCAACTCCACACTGCACCTGAAATCTGCACACACCAAATGCCACCTTTCACCAGACTGGTCTTGTAGCCCATGACACTGGAATTACCCAATTGCCCAATATGCTTACTACTTTTTGTGTTTTCACTTCTGTATAACAAAATAAAACCACTGAAGACACTTTTAGAAAGTGATCAGCACGTCCCTAACCATAGTTGGCCTGATTCAGGGCTCAAGACTGATTATTAGGACTAGTGCTTCAGAAAAGCCAATGAAGTCTATTTTCCAGACATTTGCAGTCATATTGATAATACTAGTTCTGTCACTGGTCACAACTTCTTTGAGGAGGTCTGTTCAAACAGTTCATCCCACATTCCACATTCCAGCAAGTTCTTAGAAACACCTCAATCATGAGGTGGAGCATTCAAGAGGTCTGCTGCAGGTAATCATCACCTGCAAAGATCTGCACACTGACCATGAGCCCTACTTCCACAGTTTTCCTCACAGACCATACTGACAGGAGCAGTACTAAAATGAAAGAAAGCTGGACAGCATCCCAAAGAAAATGTCCTTCCTTTATGCCTAATTCAATTTTGTCTTCACATATTAAGAATTTAAAAGCAGTTACTTTTAAACACATTTTTGCACATAAAACAGGCAAACGTATTTTTAAATGTGACATATAAAATTTTATTTGTGCAGAAGACCTAAGCAGTTGTTACAAAGAAAAGCCTCCCTTCATTTTAAAATGGATGTACCAGGAATCCCTAAAATCCAAGATTCAAGCCTTTGTGATTGCTAAAAGAGATGAGCGTAGCTTACCATAAAAATTGATAATTCTACCACTTAAAAGCAGCTTGGAAGAAGAAATCATGCATTTTGTTAGCTCTGCCCTAAATCACTTCGTGACAAAAGTCACAGAAGAATATTCTTAATAATATAAGATAGAGTGAGAGCGGAATGTACTAGACAATACTGTTTCTCCTAAACACAGGGCTGATTGAGCATTATTTTCCCATAATAGACAGTAACTGAATACAATTTTTAAAGATTCAGCATATCTTCCATTGGTAGCCTAAATGATTTCCACAGTGTATGAGAGTATAAATGAGTCAGAACTTCAGAACTTCATTTATATTTTTATTCTGCCAGGACCTGACTCATTTACAGTGCACTATAACATTGAGCTATGCTCTCAACTTACTTCAAGCTATTGTATGAGGATATAATGAATAAAGTTTTCTAATATATTTATGGACATAGAAAAACTAACCTTACATGGAGCTATGTTTAGGAATCACCAAATTAATGTCACTCTATCAAATATTTTTTGGCTTTGGACACCTTTTTTACACAACAACATTTTTCATTAAAGTGCTTGCTATCTGGTGTCCCTGTAATTTTTTTTTTACAGCCTCTCTTCAAACTTGGTGACTTTCTGCAGGAATATGGGAAATTGTAGATCTCCAGCCTTTTCCTTGTTACACCAGAGAAGAAACGAAGCATAATGACAATGCTGGGGAAAACAGAAAACATCTAGACCCCAAACTAAGAATGTCTGCCTTTTGCAAAGACAAGCTTTAAACCTGTACTAAGTGATACATTAGGACATAATCTTTTAAGACTCAGGCTACAATTAGGTAGCAATTCTGGGGAGGTAGTAATTCACAAGTACCACTGTTCACAGTTTCCTGCCCCAGGATGAAAGGATATATGAATTCTTTGAATAACAGAGGTTGTCACCCCCCATAATGTAGCAAAATAGGTAAAAGAAAAAAGACTCTACACAGTGTATTCTTTCAACAAAAGAATAGGCCAGGGAGAGCAAAACTGCAAGCCATGATCAACCCTTAGGCAGTCACAATCAAAATGAGCATGAAGTGTTTAATTTGTATTTTAGATGATAGCCTGATGTTTATTAGAAAGTAGTAGGCAGTGCTTGCAGTCAATGTGCTTGAGGCATTACCTTGAGTAGCACTGCCTGATTATTTTTAGGATGGTCACCCAGATGGGTGGCATTAAGGACATCGTAATCCTCTGTTAGGCCACTCTCCAGATGGCAGTGCAAATATAATACACAGCAATTGGCAGGTGCTCTTAATTTGGGGTCTGGATAAATAGAGATGGATAGCTTATTCTATTCTCAAAATGGGCAGTGAATAAGAGTCAGACCCCATTTCATGGAACAGAAAAAATCAATAAGCCATTAGGTCAAGGTTTTCTAAATACAATCTATGTAACTGAAGTAAGACTTTTACATTCTTGTTAATGTATTACCACTTCAGTTACCCAAGTACCAGATCCCTTTCAAAAAGCTACAAAGGAGAAGAGACAATACTGAAGTTAATCAAGCTGGTTTGCTCTTCTGGTAGAAAAAGTGTCCTGATGTTCAAAATCAAAGACATAAAAAATGCTTGACTTCTTCCTACAACACACACATCTCTCCATTCTTGTTTTCCAGTAAGAAACAGACGAAATTAACTAGCTTTTATAAATTTTAACCAGACCAGTTTGATTTCCTGAAGAACATCACATTTTAACTCAAGATGTCTCAAACTACTAAGTAATCCAAAGTTTTCAAATATCTAGAGTGCACTGATATAATCAACCTTTTAAAGTCTTCTTTACAGAAGATAAATTGCAACACAGCTCATTTTCAGGACTTCAGTTTACTTCTAACCACGAGGCAACAAATGTCTCTGTTTCATACACAATGTGCAGGTTAAAAAAAAAAATTGTGTTCATGGCTATAGTCGAAGACCTGAATTAAAAATGAGGACTGTGGAGCATTGTAAGCGATTTATGGACCTGGATCCCAGAAGAACCTGATGACCGCCACATATGGCAGAAGGAAATGAGGAGAACACAGGAAGGGGGCTAAAGGACAGAGCTAGGGCAGAGAAGCTGACTCTTGGTGGCAAGCAGCCAAGTAGATGAGCTCAGCTGTGAAACTCTGGCTTTGCCCACAAGGTCAACTAATCACTCTCATAATTCCACATTTACCACAGACTACTAAGCACATATACACACACCTTGCTGTTTTGATGCAAGGTAAGTCATTACATGGTGTGCTGCAGACTTAAAGCACAGAAATAGGGGGATGACAATCAGTGTTGTGATTTGGACTTTATCCACATGTGGCTTATCCTTATGCCTCCAAATTACTTTGAATTAACAGACTACAGTAGTACATATTACACATAAAATGTTAACCTCCAAGTACCTACCCTTGGAAAAACACATAAACCATTCCAATGATTCCAACACTTTGTGAGGGGGAAAAAATTTAGGCTTACTGAGTAAGAAAGAAGTACATATCTTGCAGAAATGCAGGGGATACAATTTAGGAGGTATAAAAAAATGGATTTTATAAAAATACTGTGTAACATCTGGGAAATTATTTAAAGTCATTGCTTAAAAATAAGAGACAGATGTCAAAATTGGAAGAAAGTCCTCCTCTTGTCATTTTAGATGTTAAGGTTAACTTCTGCAAAAATATCTTTTAGTGTTACAGATTTCTTAGGTTTATTCCAGTCATTTCTTAGGCCAAATATTATCTTGAAAGTTATTAAATTAGGAAGCAGCATTACATTACAAAGAAAAAGGGATGGAACACACTTAAAATATGGAAAGTAACTAGAAAATGCTGCATATGCTGAAGATATCTCCTTTGGCTTCTGTTCTTTTCTTATTAAATATTTTTTCTTTGTGAAACAAATGACACTACTACAATTAAACTGTGAGCCCCCTATTCCTAGGAGCTAGGCTAGTACTACTTACAAGAATAGTCACTGGGAAAAAAAGGGCAAGAATCTGGTATTCCAGTAAGCAAGGGGTAAATCTTCTATATGCAGTGTCTCTTGTCCTGTGTAGATGACCTTTTCTATGCTAGACTAAACACTTACATATGAAATTGTAGGCTGAGTTATTAAGGGTAACCATAATGTTGTATCTGTGGGAATTGCTCAGAGAGACCTTTGGTTTTAAATAGAAATTAGAATACTTTTAGCACTCAGGTACGTATTATTTTTACTCTTTACAAACACTTCTTCCTTTAAGAGAGGAGTCTGGAGGCAGGAAGATAAACCCTGCTGTGTTTGTCCCCTGGGCTGACCTAGTATGAACAAATCTCTTTTCATTTCTCTTACTATAATGAGAAAGGATAATGGAAAGGAATATAATAAATATTTTCTATGATGAATATGAATACATGAATACTACCAGACAGTGCTGAAGCTGCCTTGGTATGATGGCTGGGGTGTGCTGCCATAAGCAAAACCTCTTTTTAACCATGGAAATCTTAGTTCACTACACACCTTTGTCCAACTGAAACAAGGACAATAACTCGGACATAAGGTGTTCAAAAACCACACAGAGAAACTGTAGTATTAGGCTGAACCAACTTAAAGCAAAATTTCATATAATTTATTATCTCTCAAAAACACATCGCTCTTCTGACTCTGCAAAAGGATTAATGCTTCTGCTTTCATCAAAATATAATGTCTGTTGTCCATTGCACATAAACCTTTGACAATAAAAAGCAGTGGAAAGTAAGGGTAAACTTCTCATATTTGTAATAAGAGCATAAAAGTGCTCAACACACAATTCCAACAAGGTGCTATTTTCATCCTATGTAGACAAATGGATTACAAAAGATATGCCTTGTTTCCATTTTCCAATTAAGCAGGCACGAAAAGACAATGCAATAAATACATACGCAATTATGCAGAAATATATATATATATAAATATATAAAACCATATAGAAATATCCTTACATATGGAAAATGAGAAAAACAAATGTAGATTTTAAAAAAAGGCTGTAATGAACTACATTGTTGATAATGAAAAATTATAATCTGGACAAAATTAGGAAAACCAGTAGAAAAAGAGAGTAACAAGAGATGAAAGATACATAATGGTGACAAAGATGGACAAAAGCATAAATAGTGCAACTGTTTTACTTGTTTTTCAACACAATGCCTTGTTTCTTTTTATTAGGTGCCTAGTGAAAATAATACTTTTCTCTATTTCATCACATCATTTTTTAACTTTTAGGTTAAAACTCAAAATACAATGATAAGGATACCAACTTATGCATCAAGATTACAAATTAAAAGCTATTTGCAGATCACTTGAGCTGCAATTATTTATGGACTCAATTCTCAGTCAAACAAAAGAAAAACTGCATTCCCGTTGCAGAAAAACCAGGCTAAATTAGAACTATTAATAATGTCAACATTTTCTTCATCCTCAGCATTAACATGAATTTTACATTTTTTCAAATTGTTAAATAAACAAAATAGATCTCTAGGTAGGATAAGAAGATAATGATTTATTTTAAATCTACAAATAATTGACATCTGCCTACGTTATATCGCATTCTCAGGTAGGAAAAAGTACATTTTCTCTACTACCACAGAAAGCAGTTCCATCTTTTAATACTTAGAGTTCAAATAAATAAGTAGTATTGTTCCACCTTGGCCACTTTCAAGTGTTTTAACAGACCTTTCAACTAACTTGGCACTCTCTGCCTCTCATACCACGTCTGCCTAAAGGTCTGTAGCCAAAGAAAACACCTTGTGTTTAACTAGCAAAGGCCAGTTTGGAAAGAGAAATTTACTACTTGATCATAACTTGGAATGGCTAAATCAGAGATGAGAAAATATTTCTTAGTCTTCTATCACCTTTTCCTCGTTGAAGGTTGCCCTCCTGCCTCTTACTATAAATACACATACACACATATACATATGTGCAAAATTTGATTTGTTTTTAGTAGAAGAAAATGAAGAGCATATGAAATTTAGCTACAAAATTTACAGTCTTTCAAAGTAACATTTAGGAAATTAAACGTTTTCAGGAAAAAAACATATTAAAGTTTTTCCAATAAAAGTATTTTGTCATAAAAAGTGATTTTTAAAAAGAATCCCAGATTTTAAAACATTGCTTCCATTTGTGAGGGACAGAAGGAATTTAGTTACAGAGGAATATAATGACATTTCTCAACAGTCCACTTCCTCAACCTCATCAATTTTACCTCAGTCCACATAAAAGCAACCAAATCTTGCATATAACTGCTCCTGTTGTTCTTTCAAGGTACATTAGCCTATTTCTCATATTGCATTAGCAGCACTGTAAATCACTATTTTACATTTCCCTTAGGCTAATTTGGAAGATTTAACAAATCCATGACAGGGTAAAAACTATGCATAGATGACCTGGAAATCAATAGATTGAACTAGGTATTTAGTTGTAGCAGCACTAAACAATTTGGACACTTTTTTTTTTTCTTCTTTTTTGATCAATGCCTACTTTGGGCAAATCCACTGAATTAAGTCAGTCTAGTATAAAGCACCAAGTTGTAATCAATGTCACAAGCATCAAAGCTGTGATTGGTCCTCAAACAAGGCACTCTTATAGTGTTTTCTGATTCTCCACATTTTTTTGATGCATAACCATACCTATTTATCTAACTACAATAGCTAGAGAAAGTTAAAAAGTCTTTAGGAGCTGTTAGCTTGGATTTATTTTCTTAAAGTAATTCTCATCAAATTCACTTTTAACTACCAAAATTTGTCTTTTAAAATATCTCTGGTAGATGCCACTACTTCTCCTAACCCATGTTTGGAGGTTCCTCCTGCCATAAATCAGCCCCAAAATAATGCTTCTATCAGTAGATCACCCAACATTTTTCAAAGATAAGTTAAACTGTCTTCTGTGACTCTTGATCTTCTTTATGGAGGGGAAAAAAAGCACCACTGTATTAACCAAAAAGATAATTTTTTTGAATCGTGAACAGTCTGTGCAATTCTGTGGGGCTGTTTGTGTGCTGTAAGCAGAACCTGCTCAGCTGAATCAGTAATTAAAAGCATGAGTCAGCTTTTGAGCTAAAGAAGGTGGCTCTTACACTATTATCTGCACTAGCCTTTTTAGCAGACAAAGACTAATACTACCTAATGTCACTTACACAAATATTTAGCTTTTCACATTGTCTGCTGTTTAAAGCAGGTCTTTTGATACACCTACATTTCCAGAATACTAATACAAACTACATCTGTTTAAAATGAGGAAAGACAACAGCTCTTGAGTTCTTTGTGGGAATGAGGCTGTGTAGTCTTTTTTGTTGTTGTTATGTTTTTGTTCTCTTTCTTCTTTTCTGTAAATTTATGTGAATCAGAGATTATGGATATGGTAGCTTCATGTGTTACCTTGAGATATAAGGTTAAGGTAAAATCTGTTTTGATACAAGAGAAGTGTTTATATTCTATATTGAAGGGGACCTTTAATACATAAGTACTCATCATCTCTTCAGTCTTTACTGTTTGTAAAAACAGTAGTTGCTCTGATTTCCCAGAACAAAAGTATTTAATATATAAGTTTAACTACAACAGATGTTCTCTGCTAAAAGGAAAATATCTGCTTTTCCAATGGGTGTGGAAGGATTTATCTTTCACTTTCTTTAAAATCGGTCAATCACTGAGTGAAGTTCTAGGAACACACTGTAACAGACACCAAAGCTGTTCTCTCTGGATCCACTGCTTCACGGAATACTCCATAATTGGTTATGCATATTTGTTAAAACCTGACCATTTGCCATATACCAACTGCCATATTTTGTAGTTCAGAAGGAAGAAGTTCCGTTCAAAATCATAAGCACACACAATAGGATTTCCAGCCTCCTCACTCATCCAGTTCCAAAGCCACTTTCCCCATAGCATCCAACAGAGAACTGTTGCATGGAAGAGGCTCCTGCCAAATCCTGGTTTTGTGTGCTCTGACATTTTGATGGAAATATTTTGGTGTAAAAAAAAATTCTTTTCCTTTTCCAGCCATGTTCTTTTTCCACTCTCCTTGTATTTTGCAACAGTACAAACATTCCTTTTTGCTGTAATTTGATAATTTACTTTTAGGTGACCAGAACTGGCAGTTCTACACAATTTGTTGGACACAGCAATGGTATCCATGCAGGCAGGTGCAACCAGACTCTGCTTATACCCTGGTCTGACTGCACACAAAGCTGCATCAGCATGGATGTCCTCTTGCTAACACATATATTGTGCTGCACCACTCTGGACGGTTACACAGCTTCCAAAAAAGGCCTGCTTCACATCCAGTTGGCTTCTGCAGGATTGCAAAAGTCTGGTGCCAGCTGTATAAACATGTCCAATGTGCTCAGAGGCTCAAATACCAAAAAGCAGAATTTGCTTTGTGTAGCTGGCCAGAGGCATGAAATATGCTGAAGAGCACCCTTCTGTAAAGCTGCAGCTTCTAGAGAAAAGACAAGTTCTCAAGAACCCAAATGCAAGTACAACAAATCTTCATGGGGTCAACTAGACATTAGCACTGGAAGATGCAACACAGGACTTGTAAAGAGTTAATAAATGACAGCCAGAGGAAAAGTACAACCTGCTACCACGGACACAAATAGAAATTGGCATCTCAAATTTACTTGTGTACATTTGGCAAGTCACAGAAACGGTTTTATGAAGGGTTGACCACTCTTCTGGTCAACAAAAAAGGAGTTGCTTTGCTGTCTCTCAGCAAGATTTGCCAGATGCAAGCTCAGTCATGCATCTGTCAACAGAAACATTCTGAAGGGCTTCACGTAGGTCATGTAGGCTTTGGGCCTGCCAGATTTCCTTTGTTGATTCATATTTGCAGTCACAGTCTTATTTCTACTTTAGCTTTTCCTGTTTGAATTAATCTTCTGGCTTGAAAGATACACTTCAGACTAATTTAGCAGACTACCCCAACAGAAAACCTTTGACAAGGGCAGGACTTTTGTCAATATGGATGAAGTTAGGATCCAACAGACTCTACTTACAGATGCAGGGGACCAGTCCAGACATTTGCTTTGGTGAATAGTACAGTCTGTCATTCTGCTCCCCATCATTTCCAAAAGAAATGAATGCTGTTCTGATGTATAACATATGGGTTAATTGAGCTCTACATATAAAAGCATCAATTAATATTTCTCAAAATATAATTACAGTGTTTAAAACTAGGAGATTTAAGACACTTGAAAAAGTAAAGACTTTCATGCACCTAAGGGTAAAGTCTTGAGAACAATTCAAGGAATGTTTCTCCTCTGATAAGGAAATAATGCTTCTCTTTCTTTTGAATTTGCAGACGAACATATTAAATACAATTTTTACAAAGCTTTTCTATAGCTTACCTAATTCTGGTATCTCTTGGATGTCAATTAGTACAAAAGTTGAATTTTTAAGTCAGGAACTAGTTGCAATCAGAGATTAGAAAAAAAAGGTTACATATTTTCTATGCAATTTTATAATTCTATCTGGATTAATTTTCACATTACTTTTCAAAAACTAATTAGTATTTTGTAATGCAAATGTATGATTTTTATGTATGGCCTGAAAATCGTGTTGGAATTAAATTCTAAAAATTAGCTGATACTAGATTATTTTTCATGTCCATATATACAAAAGACGTCTTACTGAAAAAACATATTTTTAAACTTTATTTGTTTAAGTCTGTTAGCCAATTACTGTGCATATAACACAGTTTATGCATATATATGCATGCATATTTTCATAGGAACATATGTGCTGTATCCAAAAGGCAGAATATATAACATATCCAAATAAGCAGGAAGATGACAGGATAAGAAACTGATCAAGAGAAAAAGAAAGATATGAAAATAAAACCACTGAACTGAGAGAAAGATGTTCTTGAAATACGAAACTAAGACAAATCAAGTTCATTTGGAGGCGTAGAAGAGATTGCGTCTGTAGTAGCCATCTATCACAGATCCTGATTATTAGATTCTCCCAAATCAAAACAAGTTCATATAGCTCCTTGCATACTAAAATCGTATGTCACAACACTCCAATGCAGAGAAAAAAAAAATATAAACAAGAAAAAGAAGAAAAAAAAAGAGAGATGAAAAAGAAACTCCTGACAGACAACTGAAAGATGTGATAACAAAGGGAGTTCTCTGTGGTGTGAAGCAGGATGATGAGCAGTTTCTGAAGTAACAAGAGTAACCCACAGCTACATAAAGGCTAGGATAAGATGTTATGCCCTTGAAGATATGCTTTGGGTAGAAACAGAAGCTACTGGGCAAACTTCTTTTGCTTGTGTTATGACAGTAGGAATGAAATATTGTAATGATCCAGTTTGGCTTTAGACACTGAAAATATTTAAAATTACATTTTGCTCAAGGGAGAATAAGCTGTAGACACATGTCAAGACTCCAGAGAATTATTGGGAAACCTGGCAGTGATTTCTCAGATAGCAAGAAGACTATTCAGTCCCAAAGAGTTTAAATAAATTTGAAGAAAACAAGTACTGAGCAACTACTTGAAATGAGTGGCATATCATAAAAATATCCATGTTTGTTTCCTGCTGGAAAAAGTTCCTTTCAAGTTCGCAGACACAAACAAAAGAGAAGTGCCCCGAATTCCAAACCTGACCTGATGGAGTGGACAGAATTCTTGGGCTGTCACCACAGCAGGATTTCATCACCAGCCTGAGTTCCTCTGCAGTTTCTTGGAGCTAAGAGCCAAGAACCAGGTTTTTCATTTTGCATCTACAGTTATAAAATGAATGGGAAATTCAAAGTTTATTTTTTATTCAGCATGTCCAGGCTAGGACTCAAACTCAGATGCTCTTCAGTTCTATTGAATGAAAAATATGGTTTTTTTGCCATGACACAGATTGAAAATTCTGCTCTTGGACAGCATGACAGAAATTATAGTAACAAAATTAGAAAATCCAAAGCCTTCACCAAGAGTAGATGGTGATTCTGTCTGATGTTTCAGGACTGCTGACTTTTGTCTCAGGTTGCATTTTTAGAGGAATATATTTTAAAGTGAGTCAATGGACAGACTATAATTTTTGCTGGTCTAATACTAAATACAAAGTTTTGTATATAGTGCTTTTGAAGAGAAGTAAAGTATGACCTTAATTATGTTCTAGTTAAATTTTTCTACTTAAAAGCAGTAATTCAATGCAACATGACTTGACAAGTTGCAGCAAGAACATTTTATACAGTGCAGCAGTTTCTTGCTACTAAAAAGCAAAGACTGTGAAAATAGTTTTCCTTAAAAAGAACCCTGATGCCCTGAATTGTAAAAGCATAAGAGAAAAGAGTTTAAACATTAAAATAATTACCTGATGTTATACCAGGAAATATATATCATTAATCTTTAGTGTCAACTGTGAGGTTTCATCAGGATTAAGTTTTCAGATAAAACAGTGCCAAATTTTCACCAGTCCAATTGCAATGCCTCAAACATGCAATAACTGCAACTTCTTGTACGTCATGCTTTTGCTTTTTTAAAAAGATTTGTATAAAACTGGTTGTTTATCCTTTAATAAAAACATAACGAAAAAATCTCTACCCTAGTCCGGTACATACATCTTGCAAAACAGCTCCAAGGCATTAATTCTTTCCATAGGTTTAGAATTTGGGGCATAGTGGTGCAAGTGCAAAATATCCAATCTGCCACTACCACGAAATTTTATGCAATTATTATAAATTTCTGATTGCATTTGCACAATAAAGGCTTGTTAGAGTTTGGCAGCTAAATGCCCCAAAGAGCTTATCTACACCTTCAGCGTCAAGATCTCACACCTACTTAGTTGCTTAATGGACCACTCTCCAAAAGAAACAGACCGTGTTTCTTTTGGAAGAGGCAGTGGCAGAATATAATCACATCTATTTTGCCCTCCTAGCACACGAACAGAAACTTGAAATGCTTCCTAAGTGCCTTCCAGGCATGTGGCAAAAATGCAGAAGTCAAGGAAAAATGCTGTGCTGTAGGGGTATAGGGAGCTGATTAAGCTTTGATGGGCCATAAGCTTGACTGCAGAAACCCAGAACCTGTTAGACTCTGTTTACAGATTCATTTTCTGTTAAATACATATAGGGCATATATGTCCTTGAAAAAACATCATAGGCCTGATCCACATTTGCATAAACCAGTGTCAAAAACAGAATATTTTACTTCACAGGACACTGTGCTTGTGCAGTGATCTGAAATCTAATTAGGTGCCATCAAGTCTTGATTATAAGGTGATGGTTGAGACTTGGACAGCCTAAAGTCCTTTCCTGAACATTTGTGTAACTTTGAAGAAACACGCTTTATTCCAAGTAAACATTTTAGATATAGGCCATGAAATAACACCAAACACAAAACGTAGTCTTCCTGATCATCACTTTGTTGCAGTTGTATGCAAGTATGTAAGCCAACTTCTCCCAACTACTAGACACAAAAATGCATCTGCATCTGAGGTGTCATACCTGTCCTTCAGGTAACGTAGGAATGAAGGATTCTAAGGAGCATATTAACAACTTGGGAGAGAGGCTTGTGCCATAAGTTTGAACAAACACCATGAGGCAGTTTTCCATCAGAACAGCTGGATGGTAGTGCATTCTGCACTATCATTCCACAGAAAAATGGTTTAAAGATACCGGAATTTTAACTTGCTCTCTATTCTTGAATCTGCCAAGTCTCAATAGAAACAGGTCCTTTACATCTGTGACTACTTTTGACTTTTCCTTGTCAAAAGACCAAGATCCTGTGTTCCCAAGAGACCATTTAGCCCTAATTGTGAGATTCATAGGTAGCATCACTCTGACAGCTTCTAATCAGATTCTCTAGAAACTTCAGATTGTTTTCTTAGAGAATGCAAATTTTTACAGTGAGGTCTTTCTCTTCTTCTAAAAGATGATCCACTAGAAGTTTAAACATAACCAATCAGTTTTAGTAAGAATGTGACAAAACTGTGTCCACTATTCCAATTAAGTTTGTAAAACAGATCTTGCTTTGTCAATGAAAAGGCTCCTTTTATCTTTATTTGGCATTTTTAATCTCTAGAAACTGGCAAAGGTAGTAAAATTATCCTATATCCTTAAATAGTTTGTAAGGTTGATCAAAGATTATTTCACATATCAAATAAATTCTGCTCATGCTCCTTCCTGCCAGTTCAGTTTTCCAACAGTGTTGGCACTCCCTATGAGACTACCCTAAATATATCTTCCCTTAAAGTACCTGCAAGCTATTGGTGCACAAACAAACAAAACCCCCTGGTCTAAACGACTTGAGTGTCTCAGGGATAGAGCACTGCAGGAAAGCCTCAGAGGGAAAAGTCTGCCATAGTTCATGCAAACATCCTGTGGTCATCAGCACAGCCAAAGGTGGAATCCAACTCTGAAACCCAATACAATTTATGTACACAGGACATACCAGAAAAGATCTGGATTTAGACAGGTATAAAAACGAAACAGGAGAAAAATATTCTAGTATTTTAATTTTACTTTTACTTGCTAATACGTAGGTAAGCAAATACATCCCAGCACAGCTCTATAGACACAGAAGGTCTACTTTCTGAAACAATAAGCTCTCTCTGAATGACCTAACATGCATTCTTGGTGAACTAACATTTCAACAGACAAATAGTGTTATGTTTATGTCCTGAAATAAAGAGACTGTTTCAAGATTCTCAGCTTTATTTAAAAATATATCAAGTTGGTAAATAAAGAGGTTTCAATAAAAAAATAAAATTCTAAATCTCATTCTTGTAACTTCTACTGAATTTGCAGATGGATCTTCCATATATAAGGCTTCTTTTTGAATCTACTACATTTAAATCTAATAGTGAAGTTTATTGTTAGAAAAATGTGAAGTACCTTTAAAAAAAAAGGGAAAGCTAGCATGCAGAATGAGATTGCAAATATGCAAATATAAAGATGGAACCTTGCCTTGTTTCTAGTGCAGAAAGGGATAACCAGATACTAATCGGACAAGCCATGCAATGGCAATAGAACCATTGAATTGAATGTACCAGATTTAATGTTTAGTGATGTGATGACACTAATACAGATACCGTATCAAGTAACAGCATTCATTTTAGCCACAGCTTCCTAGATTCCACACTTATTTTTGGTTGAAAACTAATTTATAGCAACCCTTATTTTCTACTGTTAAAAAGTCCTTCCCCTAATCATTATATATGATACTTTTCCCCACTGCAGACAAATACTTACAGTAGCTCTCAAACTGGAACATACAGCTTTTTTAGGGACAAATCCAGAAGTTCTACAAGAATTTTTTAAGAAAGATGTTGCGTAAGATAACCATATCATTCAGAGTCCACATCACAATTCGGACTACATGACATGGATAAACGAGTCTTTACATCCTTAGCCCATCTCCTATCCCCACTTTTACTTTTGTATGCAGCAGAATTACACTGGTGGAGTATCTGGAGGATCTCTGGAGATCACCATCAATGGGTGCAGAAGTAATTTCACATCACCTCCAGCAGAAGTCCAATTTTCAATTTTGTTTTTTTCAATTTTTGTTTTTTCACCATTTAATGCAGCGGGGGCAGCAAGTATCACCATGGGAAAGAGGATGAAGTTTGGTCAGGCTGTCTGGTATCTCAATGTTTTTGTATCAGTAGTGTGGAAAGTATCTATCTGCTTCACATATGAGTCTCTCCTTTGGTCCTCAAAGCTTTCAATGTAAAAGCCTACTAGTAAAGTCCATAAAAAAAGACCATCCCTCATATTCATGTGATTTTCCTCCTATGGAAGAAGATGTCCTACAGGAGACATTGAAACTTGTGATTTGAGTCAGATAATACAACAAATGTCACCTATAAAACTTTGTAGCCCTGGTTTTCTATAATAATAAAAGCTGACACTGCATTAGCACTTTATTACAAGCAAGTAATTGTCACTCTCCTTTGTGACAATATAATGCTTGTAAAAATTCAATTTCAGCTAACTGAAATGAAAACCAGTCTATTAATAATCATCAGGAACACTTAGGCTTCATAGACTCAAGCTTATTTTGCATCAGTGAGAGAGTATGAAAAAAAATTATACAGAATCATTAAATCATTTAGATTTCAAAAGACTTTAGGATCATCAAGTCTAACCATTAAGTCAGCACTGCCAAGTCCCTAAATACCACACCTACAGGTCTTTTAGATACCTCCAGGAATGGTGACTCCACCCCTTCCCTGGGCAGCCTATTCCAATGCTCGACAAACCTTTTGGTTAAAAAAAAGTTGTCCTAATATCCAATCCAACCGTCTCCTGGTACAACGTGAGGCCGTTTCCTCTTGCTGTATCACTCTCTACTCAGGAAAAGACACTGGAACCCACTCTAACTTCTTTTCAGATAGTTGTAGAGAGAAATAAGGTCCCGCCTGAGACTCTTTTCTCCAGGCTAAACAACTTCAGCTTCCTCACCCACTCCTCATAGGACTTGCACCCATCATATGCACATGCACCCACTAAAAGAATTTTTTAAAGTTTCAATTTAAATAAATTAAAACAAAACAACAATATTTAAAATGCCAGACTTAATAAAACAAACAAATCCCTTATTTTTAAAATTAACTCAGACAACTTTTTATTTGTTCTGGTTGTAAAAGTCTGGATTTCCCCCTTTGGCACCTGTTTTTAAACATGCAAGTTTAAAAACAACTCTGTGCCAATTGTCCAAACCACAGCAGGTAGTATAGTCAATGAATGAGACTATTCAGCAGGCTGACTACATGCTCCAGTGGGTACACTTGGAAAAGCAGCTCAGTTACATCTATTTTTGACCAACTATTTGGCAGATTCCCCTAATTATGGGATACCAAAGGAAGCTGCATGAACTTTTTCACCTTTGGGAAAGTAGAAGTGGTTCTTACTCTTTTTTTCCATGGTTTCTACTTTATTCTCTGTGGTTCAGGGCACTCTGACAGAAACCGTGAGTCCAGCAAGTACAGAGGTAGAGAAAGATATTAAATAATCTAATAAAAATCAGTGAAAAAATATGCATGAATTAAAAAATTGAATAAAAATACTCCTCACCGGGAAAATATGACTATTTAGCATATTTATATTTCTATGTGAATGCTCTTTTTAAAAAAGAACTTAGGTACTTACTAAAATAGAAAGAAGACTTACACTAATTTTAAAAGACTAATGATCTATTTAATGTGTTTAAAATAATTTAAAACATACTGTGAAATGACATGGACCTACAGAAAAAAAGCCTCCATCCTCCATCTCCCAGGAAAGTCTGACTGATTTTAATCCAAATCAAAGTCTTAAAGAAAAGTTTCATAAACCATTGCATTGACACAACTGGGAGTGCAATCAACATCAACCAGAAGGCTGAAAATGAGCATCTTCAGCTAGAATGAACTGGAAATCTCTTTATCTGGTTATGTTTAAGTAGCTTCAGAAAGAGTTTTGCGGAACCCCGCTGTTAAAATACAGAGCAAAATGTTTGCATTTACTCAGTCTATTCAGCGATCAAGATCCTGGAAATTTTATTTTCCTGAACTTAACAAAAAAAGTTTATTTTCCTGAAGTTAACAAAATACTCCCAGTCTTCCTCTCCATGCAAGTCCTGTGATCAGCTGCATCTTTGCACTTTTAAACAGAACTAGTGAAAACACAAAACTTTATATAATTAAACATTTACGCTACTTAATCAGAAATGCACTTGTGAAAGAAAGGATGAATATTTAATACATAAACCCAGCTTTGTGTTGGCAGTATCTTGAAACTGATTGGTTTTCAATTAAACACACATATCTGATAGGAGTTTAATACAGGAACAGGGGAGGAAGAAATAAAAATTAGGGAGTAATGAGGTCAGGCCAACAGGATACCCAAGGAAAACATATTTTCTAACACCAGTACTTCTGGTATCTTTTACTCAGTTGGAAATTCTGTAAGGTGGGTGAAGATTGTCTTATCTTTATATAAGCCTAGTGAACATGGTGATAAACATGTAGTGCTGTTAGAAAGCAATAACCAATAATATTATCTGTCTCAGAGGACTGTTTCATCAAAAATTCATGTCAGTCTCAAAGCCTTCTCTATAAGCTATTTGTAAGACATCTTCTCTTGAGGTTTCAACATGGTTATTCAGTGTCCCTGCAAGTTAACTCAGCCAGAATACGACTATAAATATTTAACTGGGTGTCATCTATTTAAATATACTGCTATACTAAATAGAGCGCTTGTGATCAACAGTTACTTGAGCTGAACAGAACAAACTAGTCAGCAGTCAGTTTTGCAGTGCCAGAAAAAATACACACCATCTTTCCATTACTACTTGAAAGGAGGACATTTACTCAAACCACAATTACAAGTGTTAAAAGAGTATAAGGATTTAAAGTCTATAAAAGGCAGTACAACAGGACTGTAGGAGTAACAGTTTGTTTTGATTTGTTTGCTTAAAGAGAATTCTTTATTATATCTCAAAATATGGGTACAGATAGGGCTGCACAGCCCTGCACATTGCCTCAACAAGCCTCTTAATTAAAAAAGACAACATGCATTCTGAAACTCAAAATAAATCTTATTTATTTTTCAATTAGCAAGGTAAAAATTTCTTTCACCAAGATGTTTTCTAGTCCTGTGCAGTCCAAGCAGCTAGTGTTGGAGTAGAAAATACCCTCCATGTAAATAGAATGTTACAATAAATACAAAACAAACAAAAAAAAGCAACAGAAAAACAACCAACTACCCGGACTTCCCACAGCTATTGAGTTAACGTATTTTCCAATTTCCCATTCCTTTGTGTCCACTTGACTGTGGGCAACAAAAAGCTGAAACCCCTCTGTATTAGTTTGGCCATTAGGTTCAGTGGAATGCTTTGTTGCTCTGCACTCCCATTGAGGGCTTGCCTGGCTACTATCGCGGGAAGATGAGAACACCCTTCATCACTGTGTGACAGAAAGGGATAGAGGACAGCTTTAAACCATGGAGTTGACACGATTTAGGAGTTTCCAAAGTGCCATAAAGCATTCCACAAACTAGGAAATCCAATTATTCCTTTAATTTCATGGCAGGCTTTCAAACTGCTCGTGGAAACTCTTAAACACCTTTCTTTGAAAACTTAAAATTGGAGACTGGAGAATTTATTCACCAGAGATGGTGCCAGATGCTGTTAAGAGTCCTTTGCTGTTAAGAGTCCTTTCCAAAACTACCACGTGTTTTGGGTACAAGCACTTTAATAGAAGAAAACTTGTCACTGACTAGGACATTCTTCAAGGTTACTTCAAGCAGGTAAGAAAAGTGGACCTGAGCCAGAAGCAGCAAAAGCACTGTGTCCTGTTGTTCACAGTGTTTTGATTTTATATCATCAATAACAAATTATGCCCCATTTTTCAGTCTACTTCTTAAATTAAAGATCTCCCACCAGCACATTCTTGAATCTTTCTTCACAACTGAGATTACTCATCCAAATAAAGGGAGTAAACAGCCCTCGACAGACCAGGCTCCTTGAGTACCATTTTTTACCATAAACAGTAATTATAATCCATACCAGCAATTTTAAGAAAAAAAGTCAGGATAAAGACTAAAGGCCAATTACTAAAAATAAGACAAATTTCAAGTTAAAACTGTGAGTTATTACTTTCAGAGAAATCCGTTATTTGAAATTAAGCTCAGGGTTTGTGCTTAGATGGTGCAAAAATTAAGATCATATACTCCAAGTCAAAACAATAAATATATTCATACTGAATATCCTCAACATCAAGAAAATAACTGGTCAGTTCCCAGCTCAGCTACTGCAAGGACCTAGCACAACCTTTTCTGGAGTTTTGCTTCTTAGCTTTCTTTTTTTTTTTTTTTTTTTGAAGGGTGCATGACAGGGAGTGGCTAATCGTTTTATTACAATTTGTTTAATTCAGATGTTCCATGCCTCTTCCTCGTAAGCAGTTGCTTATTGTAGGACTCACTCAAGTCACTTTGTGAGTAACTTGCAGGGTTGTGGTGAAAGTCAGTTGCCATTTCACAAATCATGGTGTCACTTCCGTGTTACATGTGTTTACACCGACTCTGTAGGAGTAAAGAGACTAAAGCAAAAAGGGGTTTTGGAAAGCATGTGTAACTGCATGCTTTCCAGCAATATTCAACAGCAATCTGAACACCCAGACAGCAAATCTGATGAAACACTGCAGACTGCTGCAAATGGCACTGAAGGCTTTGACTTCAGTACCATTCATGTGGTCCGTAGAGATTGAATCTTTTTATTGCAGTTAAGCTTAGGACTTAAGCTATTGCATCGCCACAACATGACTACCTTTAAATGGGAAGATGCAGCCAGTACACTACTAAAAATAAAGTTCTGAAGTAGCAGACTGTATCAAATTTTATTCCTGACTATTACATTTGTGGAGAGGAGGGAGTGAAGACACCTTCATTTGTAAGCAACAACTATTTTCTAAATGTGTAACAATAAATGTGTAATAAAACACAGGCATCTGAAGGTGTGTATTTTGAAAAAAGCTTTGCAAATAACCTCTCTAGTTTACAATGTGCAGTTACTGTAAATAGATATACACAAGTGTGTCTGTTGCATGTATTTTTGCAAGGGCAAATACATACCACAGCACACCTTTCATATGCACGCTTAGCACTAAATGTATATTAGTGCTCTGCCAACATGAAATAGCCACAGCAACAGGGAAAACATACAAAAGCAGTGAATTCCAATTCTCCCTCAACTTCCCACACCCACAAAAAACAAAACCTCAAACCAAAGAAATGGCATAAGATAGCACAATAGGGTGGAGCTCACTTTAATCACAAGGACAACAGGTTTACCTGTATATACCTTTTGACCCCACAATCATCCCTATTTATGCAGAGACACAGAGAGATTATTCACCTTCCTGCCCAGAGGGAGCCAAGGCAGGAAGTGAGGCTGCTGGGTAAATATCAGTGTAAATTATCGGTGCTTTTGTACCATAAGTGTGCCTGCTTTGGGGGTATTTATGAATTAGGCAAGAAATTAGCACAAAACTGTGTGTGCATGAAACTGTCGCCTGCTGTTCTTAACCAAATATTGTCAAATTAGCAACAACCACATTTCCCACTGAGGGTTGTATATTTAAATGCTTTAAAAAATCAAAAGCTATTTTTGGATTTATACTAACCAAAAAAGGGGCTGGAGCTGTGTTTTATCAAGGAGGAAATAAACTTTATGGCCATATATTTGCTACCTCTGTCAAAAGTGGATGACTGGATTCTCATTTAAGTTTATAGAGACTAATTTTTTTAATAAAGCTTGAGAAGTTACACAAAAAAACTGAGGACAGAGTTTCTTTCTCTGAAAGACTAAAAGAAACTGAATACATATATGGGGAGTAGAAATGCCATCTCAGATATGCAAACTCTCTGAAAATCACTGACCAGGTCAGGCATGCAAGCTTAATGGAGAAAGCAGGCATTAGTCTGAAGATCCACGCAGCGAAAAGGGTAATTTACAAAAATAGTACAAGAATAGTGTTGTTTAGAGGATGGCTAGGAAGAAGAATAGAAGAAAAGAACTGTTCAACAATACATTGAATAAATTATTGCACCAGTTTAAGTTAAAACATTAATCCAGTCCTCTAGTAAGCAAAGGTATTAGCACAATTGGAAGCAGAACAGACTTGATGGTCCACTGGTCCCTTTCAGTACAGTAACTTGTGTTCTAGGATATTTGCCATAATATATAAAAGCCAAAAAAGCTGAAGAGTGTAGAATTAAACAAAGACATGGAGCAGGTAAAATTCAGCCCACGTTAACCTGTCATTCCACAGGATAGCCTCAGGGTTCAGGGCCACCAGCTCAGTCTTTTGGTTGGAACAGTAACAGATGTTCCTTCTGTACCTACCGTGCATGAGAACTGACAGTAGTACACATTATTTATTAGTATTCCTATAACTTCTACAAAATTGAATACCATATATGCATATCAAAGAAGTCTACAATTGGCAAAAGAGTTTTAATACACAGAAAATTTATATGTAGGTATTTTTTCTTAAAGCAAAGTGCAGTATATATTTAATTCTACAGTTTTATCCTTAATCAGAAGTTGTTTCTTGTCTCTGACTTTCAGTTTTAAAAGATTATTCAGAGTCACAAACAATTCAAGGACTGAGAATTACTGCCTATTCAGTACTGAACTTCAATAAAGTGATGCTGAATCACTGTAAGATTTATTAAAAAAAAAAAGAAGCTGCAATCCGTGGGTACAGTCCATTAAACAATGCAGGTTTAACAAAATCTCTTAAGAGCTAAAACAATAACCAGGTTTGATCCACCAACACTAAAACCAGCATTAGCTTAAATTTACTAAATTGAAACTCCCAAACATCACCCTGTGTTAACACTTGCAAAATTAAGCAGTGTGGATTTCAGTAGATTTGTTACAAGTGCACACAATGAAGTTTTGATTTTGTAAGGTGAACTTGCATTTCAAGATTTCATAATAGAGAAACATTACTTGCTTTATATTTGTAGTAGTATACCTCCAACATCAAAACAGAAGTCTAGAGATATAACATGAAGATAATCTCCTAAAATAACTGCTTAAAAGTAATCAGCTTCTCCAACAACTCCCTTAATATCTTAACTGATTTGAAGTTCTTCACTTTTATCCCAATGCACAATTACTCACATAAATGGCCTCTAGTTACTCACATAAATGATCTCTACAAACTTTAGTGAGGTTACTGCTGAAAGTAACAGGTCACCAAAGTTCAAAATGCATAGGTCTTTCCTTAAAACATTTACAGAGAAATTTAAATGAATACTTGGAATTACTAACCTTACTTCCTAGTTCATGATTTTTCCCAATGTTACCTGTATCAATACTAAAAACAGAGGGGCCAAAAAAATTTAGAAAAAACAAGCTATGAGCAATACAATCTTATAAACAATAAGAAATCCAAGAAAATAATGAGGAAAAAAACCTAACAAAAAACACCTCTTAAGAGAATCTAGGATGACTGCCCAAAATAGCTCTCCCCCACCCCAAAAAAACACACTTATACACACACAGGTAATTACTGCTTACTGATTTTGGGGGAGGAGCTTACGTCCAGCAGTCACCCAACTAAGGAGAAAACCAGATAAATACTCAAGGGTGGCACTTGGAATCATCAGCTTCTGCTCACTCACCAGTGGCAGAAGAACTCCTCAGCAGAGGAGGATTCACTCCTCTACCACTCTGCATTGGAGCTCCACAACACTTTGGTATGTCACGATTTCATTTTATTCTCTTTGGTTTTGAAGGTAACTTCTTCAGGATGCCTCTTTTCTGTCTGGGGGGAGGGAAGAGGATTAATATTTAAGGGCCAGTGACAGCATTCTCACTGCCACTGGGGTTCTTTGTAAGGCTACAGGTAAAAACAACGTTTCAACCTTGGTGAGATTTTTGCCACTTATGCTGAAGGAACCAGGACTTCATCCTTCATTTGCTATAGCATTAGACAGAGGCAGTAAGATCATGGAAGTGTTTATGTATTTTCACTAAAAACTTTTCTTCTTTTCAGGAGTTTTGGTATATGGAACTCCTCAACTTATTTTGGAGGTCTAGTTAAAATAACCACTGTTTCTGAATACTGTTGTCTTGAATAGGTTGCCCTCCAATCAAAATTATTCTTTTCCTAAGAGTGAGACTATTGCCTGTGATCTATCTATACAACAGCTCCATCATTCAAAGTGATAGCAGTGCTGATTCCCTTTTTCTTAGAGCATTTCTCAAAACTAGTGAAAGCAGATGGAAGTAAGCACAAAATAATGTTACTATTAATACTAATAATTAAAGAAAATTCATCTATTCATGCTCCAAAACCAGAGCTAAACAGCTTTTCTTTATAACAAACTTTCTCTACCTTTTCTAACACAGAACAGATCTGGAAACATGCATTTACAAATATCTTTACTGCTGCTGTTTTGTCTGAACATTGTCCATGGCGGTGACGGATATTTTTCTGAGAGATATCAGAAACAATCCAGCATGAAGGGGCCACATTTTCTACCATACAATGTAAAGAGTCAAGGTAAGTTTAATATTTTTTCATAATAAACTACCACAATTATCCCTAGAGACTCAATACATGAGCAAAAGCTCTTAGTTTATGCTACTGGCATTCAAATTTCACTAACAGTTTAGGTTTTTGAAATAATTTTATCACTTCAGACAGAATTTACAGTGGCTCTGGAGTTGCCTCCTACTAACAAAGATGCACACCTATCAGACAAATGTTTTATACAATAAACATCAAAGGCATATAGAGCAAAAACAAAGTAACAGCTCCAGATCTCCACTTCAATAGTGGGAGTAACACAACATGATTGTGTACACAATGATGTACAACATGCTAATTATTTTCAAATTTCTTGATTCAGCACTGGGGTTTCTAGAAACAGTCCTGTCACCTACAACCTACCTACATTCAGGAAGAACTTTTACATATTTTGTCATATTATATCTACTCAAAACAGACCTTAGGTGTGAATTTAAATGTATATATGATACACATGAGCAAATGAAGACCCACTTAAAGCCTAGAAAGACAAAATAAAATGATATATAGTTGTAAAAATGTGCCATAAACTTCTACGTATTTCTTCATGAGTGATTTAAGCTTATGCTTTAACTATCAGGATAAGCACATAGTAATATAACAATTCTAGCTTTAGTGTATTTAAAAAAACCCTCTTCATTGCACAAAGCAGTCTTATGGCAGCTTGGATAGGCAATACATAACTGCAGTGCTACATTGTTTCATCTTATTTCTGGTTACCCTCTCTGTCCCTTTAAGTCAAACAGGTGGCTATCCCTAATGTTTGAAACTATTTGAGTTCTGTTCTATTTTCCATCCTTAGGCCTTAGGTCTTTTCTAAAAAACCTGAACTCAAAGCTTCTGGTCCATAATGACTATTCAAAATTGTCATCACTAAAATTAAGAGAAGTGAATCTTCCTCGTAAACATCCTACCTTACCCCCTGAGAGTAGCATTTTTTTCTTTCAGACATCATCAGGATATTCAAAGTATTTTTGATTTTCTTTTTTTGCTGTATCTCATCCACTTTTAGCTGCAATAATCACACTTCAGAGGAAATGAGGAAACTGAATGAGGGGTTCAGTAAACAGCATTAGCTAATAAGTTTCTCTTCACCAGAAAAAGGACATGGGCAAATCTGGAGAGCATAATTGCTGCTCAGGGCATTGCATCCACATTACCTTCATTCAGGGGGTTTTGGTTCAGAATAGCTCTGCAAACAGATCCTACGGACTGTCTGATGATGAGCAGCACACATGGTGCCCAAAGAGACTGTGGTCTCATACCAGCTGGTGTCAGCACTGGCCCCATACCAACCAGCTCCAACCCAGCTCCAAGAATCTCAGCAGTAAGTAACAAGTGAGAGCAGCATGGCTGAGAACCTTACCCCCAAAATATTCTCCTGGGCTGTACCAAAACACTGTCAATAGTTTCATCCCTTGTCTTCAGCACAAGGATTTCTGGAATCCTAGCACTCCTGGATCAAATTTAGGTACATGCTCATAAACAGCTACTCTGAAGACTTACTGATTAGAATTCTCACAGAGTTAAATGCTGCATTTCCTCCCTCCTTCCTCATTAACTTTTCATTGTGCTTTTCCATGACTTTACTCAGAATAATTTATATATTTACACTGTTTGTAAGTGAAGTATAATATTTACTTGGCTATCCTCTACCATACTTCACTTACTTCTCCTCATAGTGGTTCTTCTTTCCCCCTCTAGAGAAAACATTTAGGAAGAGGGAACCAGCAACAAATTAAGCAAGAATCAGGGTAGACATGAAATGGTGTGAAAGGGGGAAATGAATTGTCCTGAACTAAGTTTTCACTTTAAATACCTAATGTGAGTGAACATTCATCCTTACAATAAGAATGATTATATCAAAACCTGAGAAGTATAAAATGCTCTCGATTTAGGAAACATAACAGAAGACTATATACTAGACCTCAACAGCAAGAACAGCCTGCAGTTTTACAGACATGTGAGTCCAGTCATTCTACAGTGCTTGACAAATTTTGATTTGGTGAGCAAGCATTGAAATGGAGGACTGTAAATTCTGAGTTCAGAAAACAAGCATCCTACAGAGAGTTTTTAGACGAGTTTAAAGAGGGAAGACTGCTGGAGATCGTCACTTGTAATCTGAGATGATCTTGGAAGAATAAAACAGGAGCCAACAGAACCAAATCAATCCAGCTTTTGTCTACTGAGTTGTTCCATTTGCAAGTAGCCCAAGCAGCAATAGCAAGCTTTTCATCATACCTTACTTTTCCAATTTGATCACCAAACATTGACTTCTACAGATACAGCTACCAATAAGTATCTTTTTGCTTTGTACAGCTTTGTCAAAAAGCAGCCTGGAACAGAAATTTCAGTCTGAACCCGAACAGGTGACTCAGGACAACATAAAACAGATCACACAATTCCTGTTGGCAATCAAAGCCTATTAAAGCTTTGTTTAGTTTGGTGAAATTGTTTGAAAAATATTGGTCTTGACAGCTCTCCAGAACATAATTTTTAACCAGTATCTCTTTGGCTTGAAATATTTGAAAAGCCCAAATTGAAAACAATAATTGAATGAGGTCTCACTGTTCAGCAGTGTTTAAATAAGCCATTACTGCAGGTTATGTTAAAGTCTACATATTTAATTTAATACATATATGGGATTTGATTACACTAGAGAATGTAAGCCAATTTTGCATCCAGGTATGTGCTGAGACATGTAAAAGAGTAGCCAATTAATACTTCAATGTTCTTGGTATAAATTCTACTTCATTAATGGATTTAGTGGTCTTTTCCTCAGAGGAATAGCACAATTAAAATTACAATTTGAATCTAAAAGCAGCACAACTTTGAAACAATACAGCTCACAGAAAATCTCTATAACAACATGAGTGCTGACAATGCCTTTAACATCTTAGGCAAAATCAGCAGGTCCCACTACTCCGTGATCCTAGGAATGATATTTGCATCTAAAATATGGTAAAAGTAATAAGGAGATACACTGAGCTAAAGTCTGATGCAATTTGCCACAAAAAAAAAAATTGTCTATACATCATAAACCACACACCATGCTTGTTTACTATGTGTAGGATTTTAACACCTATCTTCCTTTTCATGGCCTTAAGAAGGATGAGATAGGAAGATGTGCAAAATAAGTTGATATGAATTTGTGTTGATTTTATGCATCAGCAGAAAAGAAAATGCACTCTCTGCACTTTCTATATAAGAACAATTTCCCTGTCAATATAGGAAGAAGGCAACCTTGCAGATCCAATAACAAACCAAAATCAAATGTATTTCATAAGCATACCTCTATTATTTAAAAAAAACTCAAACCAAATTATAGAAGAATAGTTTCTTCCTTCACCTCATTTTTGGTTCAACAATACTAGCCACATTGGAAAATGCAGTTTATTATCAAAGAGACAAATAGTCATTGTATAAACTTTCATGTGTATATACATGTAATACATACACTGGTCTTTTTGTGAGAGACTGAAAGGAAAAATTGTAGCTGATGCAATTGTTGATCAATTAATATTTTCTAAATAAGCATTCAATAGAATGTGTTGCCATTACAAAAAACAGAATCCAGGCTTTTTTTGCATCCTTCACTTTTTATTTTTAAAATGACTCCTTAAATTAACATCCATCGCAGATATGCCATTTTATTCTATAATGTTTCCAGCTGTTGCAAACTGCTGAAGTAGTCTCACAGTAGCTGTGTCAAACTTGTACGTAAAGTCCAACAAATCAGCATGCCAATTCCAACATAAAGCTGCAGGCTCCTCCAAGGCATGCAGAAAACTAAGTAGTGAGCTTGTTTGTTTATTCTTCTATTTGTGACATTTGGTTAAGTGGCTCCACCTGCTGTTTTGGTAACTAAGAAAATGAAGTAGTATTAAAAAACCCTGTAACAGTGTCAGAATTCTGAAGCAGTAAAATGAATTATCAGTTGCAACCTTGCCACTGTGTGAAATTTTTATGACAGACAAAAGTCTTTCAGAGAATATCTGAAAATATAACATTCATATATTTACAAAAGAATCAGTGCCATGGGACACTTTTGAAAGAGGGGGCAGAGAAAAACAAAATTCTCACTACTTAAAGGTAGCAGAAAGTTATTTCTGAAAAGCTGCTGCACCTGCAGACAGCTTTCTGTGATTTCATTCATCAAGTCTGATGACCTGCTAAATCTGTTACCTATCTGGGTTTTTTTTTTCCTTGCTTAATAGTCTGCATCTACTTGCACAGCATTTTTAAGCTCTCTGATGACCCTGAATGTATTGAAGCAAAAAAAAAAAAAAAACAACAGAATTTCTAGACGCCTTATATCTCACATTTCCAACAAACTTGCACTTGATACTTGTAAGTGCTGTGAAACACGTTTACTCTACATGCCAGGTTCTCAGTGACCAATACAGCATCTGAAACTTGACTTCTATGACCCTGAAGTTAAATTAACCCTTCATGCATTTTACCACCATGCTACATTTCCTGCACATGTTGTATGTGCCCTGGTTGATTTGACTTCCTCTCTCTCACAGGTGTGCAGGTAAGGGGGGAGCAAGGACCCCCTGGTCCCCCAGGCCCCGCTGGACCAAGAGGACAACCAGGTCCTGCAGGAAAGCCAGGGTTTGGAAGTCCGGGTCCCCAAGGCCCCCCTGGCCCCCCAGGACCACCTGGGTTCTCTGCAGTTGGAAAGCCAGGAGCGCCAGGTCTACCAGGAAAGCCAGGAGCAAGAGGACTAAATGGTGAGAAAGGAGAACCCGGACCTGTTGGACTCCCAGGAGCAAGAGGGCCACAGGGGCCCCCCGGCACTCCTGGCCCTGCAGGACTGACTGTCCCTGGAAAGCCAGGACCACAAGGCCCTCCAGGAGCTCAGGGGCCAAGGGGACCCCCTGGTGAGAAGGGAGAGCCAGGTATCCCAGGTATAAATGGACAAAAGGGAGAAAATGGATTCGGAATTCCAGGCCGCCCAGGTGGCAGGGGTCTTCCAGGCCCACAGGGACCCCGGGGCCCCCCTGGTCCTGCTGGGATAGGGAAGCCTGGTGAAAACGGCCTACCAGGTCAGCCAGGTCTGAAAGGTGACCGAGGTTTTCCAGGTGCACCTGGAGCAGTTGGTCTCCCAGGTCCCCAGGGTCTCCCAGGTGAACCTGGAGAAGTTGGCATTGGCAAGCCTGGGCCAATGGGACCACCAGGAGCAGCAGGTATCCCTGGAGCCAAGGGACATCCTGGACCTGCAGGGTTGCCCGGATCCCCCGGACTCCCAGGTTTTGGAAAGCCAGGACTGCCAGGGATGAAGGGACACAGAGGACCTGAAGGTCCTCCTGGCCTTCCAGGACCTAAAGGAGACCAAGGTCCAGCTGGTGTGCCAGGAGAACCAGGGCCAATCGGGCCACCTGGAAGCATGGGCCCTCACGGACTCAAAGGTGTGCCTGGTGAGAACGGCCTACCTGGGCCCAAAGGTGACATGGGCCCTGCAGGCCACCCGGGATTCCCAGGGGCCAAGGGGGAACGAGGCCTACCAGGATTAGAGGGAAAACCGGGATACCCAGGTGAGCAGGGTCTTGCTGGTCCTAAGGGACACCCAGGTCTCCCAGGTCCAAAAGGCGATACAGGCCCTGCTGGGCTACCTGGGCTGCCTGGTCCAATGGGTCCACAAGGAGCCAAGGGTGTGCCAGGGACCAACGGTGAGCCAGGCCCCAGAGGGCCTTCGGGAATACCTGGGATCAGAGGTCCCATTGGCCCCCCTGGCCTGCCAGGAGCCCCTGGTGCAAAGGGTGAGCCAGGAGCACCAGGACTGCCAGGCCCAGCTGGCATTTCCACAAAAGGCCTAAGTGGACCCATGGGACCACCTGGACCCCCCGGGCCTAAAGGCAGCAATGGTGAGCCTGGCTTGCCCGGCCCCCCAGGTCCTCCTGGTCCCCCTGGCCAAGCTGTAATTCCTCAGATGCCTGAAGGCTATGTTAAAGCAGGAGAATCTCGGGAGCTGTCAGGGATATCTTTCATAAAAGGAGGAGTAAACCAAGCTCTGACAGGGATGCCAGTGTCTGCTTTCAGTGTCATCCTCTCAAAAGCCTACCCTGCAGCAACAGTCCCCATCAAATTTGATAAAATCTTGTACAATAGGCAGCAACACTATGACCCCAGAACAGGAATCTTCACCTGCAGGACACCTGGACTGTACTATTTCTCCTACCACGTACATGCAAAAGGAACAAATGTTTGGGTTGCACTCTACAAAAATGGTTCCCCACTTATGTATACCTATGATGAGTACAAGAAAGGATACCTCGACCAGGCTTCTGGTAGTGCTGTCATTGATCTTATGGAGAATGACCAAGTATGGCTCCAACTACCCAATTCAGAATCTAATGGTCTCTACTCCTCTGACTATGTTCACTCTTCTTTCTCAGGTTTCCTGTTTGCTCACATCTAATACCCCACTTACCCTGTCCTGACACACTCTCCTTCAGACTGTTTTAACCAGGTACTGATCTGATTTGTCCTTAGCCGGTCATGCAACTTCAATGTTGCAACAGGAATGGAGGAGGGAGTGAGAAAGTGGAAGAGAGTGGTTAAAACCTAGTAGCATAATATTGTATGTTTTTAGAGAATTGTCATTAAAAAATTGTTTTGAATGATGATTAATTGTTTGACTGAATGCAACATAAAAATTTTATGAATTAATATAATGCACCAGTCTCTGTCCTTTTTTCTTCTTTCAAAAAGGAAAAGCAGAATTTCTAACTATCATACCTCATAACACAATAAAGGATGCTAGATCATACTTCACTAACTGAAGGCATTTTAGTCCAAGTAAATGGTCTTACATACACCACAGTCTCCTCAACAGCTGGACAATACACTTCAGGAACATTCTACATTCAGACTCATCTTTAAGCTATCCAACAGGAGACAAGAACGGCAACTCAAACAGAGTGCATATCATAATCACAGTTTTCATTGAGTTCTACTGTTCTTACGAATTAATAACTACCTTGGAGAAAAGGTAGATTTATAAATTATTTCATGATACTGAAGATCTAAAGTTTCACAATACGAAAAAGCAACTAGATTTTAAGCCTCAAAATCCAATTGGCTTTCTTAAATGAACATTGATGCAACAAACCAGTACAATATTTTTAAATCTCCTAACATTCTGTAACATTCAGAGTACTATAAAACAACATTGAACAAATCCAAACCTTAAAACCATATCATCACAAGCATGCAGACACGTATAAAAACTGATCAGCTTTACCACTCTGAAACTGGAGATAATCCTTGCCCTGATTTTTCCTGAACAGTTCATTGTTTAAAATGAACTTTAAAACACAGCAGTGTGAGGAATATATTTTCTTTATTTGGTAAATTTATCAGATGATGGCAGCAATTAGTCAGCAGACATAATCATATTTACCATACAAACACGTCTCACAAAAAGTAGTCATTTCATCAATTTGTTATGCTACTATGAAAAGTTAGCTTATTAATCATGAAATCTTAACGGTTTGATCACATATTTCTTCCAGTGACAGTTGCCACTCATGTGCTTTAAAATTATCATAGACATCAAACCCTTATGAACCCTTAAAACTACTATAGTTAGCTTTTTTTTTTGTTTAAACAGAAGCTTTTAATCACTTGCACCGAAAGTATGCAGGCCTAAGTTCAATTTTTTTATGATATTCCCATTTCTTCATGAAAGCAGAACATAAGGCTTGTTATGTTGTGTACTTTGAAATCAGCAATATCCTAAATACTTGATAATACACTGGGATTAATAAAAAAGCTAGGATACCTTTTGCTTGATGGTTGACCCATCATTAGCAAAACTATATAATGCTTTGGAAACTATAAAGACATGAAAGTAACTTGAAGAATTTTTTTCTTTCTCTTTTTAAGTGCTGCTGGATAAGGAAACCTGTTGTTTAAGCTATATTTCAGTAAAATAATAAATGAAAATTAGTTCAACAGCACTTCCCAGTATTTAAACATAGCATGTCCTGCTGCCCATCCATTCTACCAACTTGGAACTTACATTTCAGAAACAAATAGAGGGACTGGATATGGGAGCAGGAAAATATGACTAAGTAGTAGGCTTCTGGTTAATTACTATACATATGAAATGTATTCCAAAGCACATGTTCTAAATTGTTGGAGATGCTTGGTGCTCAGCAGCTCAGGACCACATTTCCCTATGATTCTAATTAACTTAGAAGAAACTGGGCCCAGGCAGCATTCTTAAAAGCACAGTTCACTAACCCTTATCCACCCATCCATCCAGCCATCCATCCACTTCAAATCAGGTTTTGTCCTTTATGTCTTTGTTCCTCAAACATATGGGACTTCAAATAAGTCTACAGCTTGGAACCTCATGCCTGGTTTTTAAAGGGGACCTTGAGAAGGTCTGTAAGATTTTTAAGTTTATTTTTTAACATTTTCTCCACAAGAAGATCATCAAACTATCTAAAGATAAAGCCCTTCCAAAAACACTATTTCTTCTGGATCTTGGATATTAAAGGAAAGAAAAATCCAAGATGAAGTTCAAATGAAAACTTAAGAGCCTGGAGTAGTACAAAATCACTTCCAAAGAAGTACTGAAATTTCTGAAGCCTTACGTGATCAAAAACATGAAGCATCCAAGCAATCCCTTCTGTATTTAGTTGGAAGGCACAGCAAAGAAATGTAACAAATTTACTTTTCACTTGCTTCTTTGGTGCAGCTTTCATAATTAAGACAAATAAAGATATCACTGCTACATCAACATTAGCAACTACTAATATTTTTCACAAGACTGTTTTTCTTTTGGCTAGAAAAGCATTTTGCTTTTTGTTTCTTATATCTAAAGTTGTGCATTAAAGATGAAACATACACATCACAGACGCCTAAATTCATTATCTTCTGCCAAGACCACAAACTTGTGATCAAAAACATGTATCCTAACAAGCCTTGTGATGGGCAATTAATGAAGTCTGCTGCCATATCAGCCATGATTTTTTACTTCCAAAATGAAATATAATCTTATAAACGGATTGAAAATATTACAAATATATAATTTTAACTATGTAACCACAGATGCTACAGTTTCCAGAAGTGTCAGGAAAATTACAGGGAAAGGCAAGTCTTCAGGAGACAGAATGCAGCCTTTAAGATAAGAAATTTTACAAAATTGTGCTTTAAGAAGTTGTATTTGGCAACATTTCCCTAAAAAAGCAATTGATTTTCTGTCCAAAAAATCATAAAATCTGAAAATTTTCACCAGGAAATAATCATACATATATATTATAATAATTAGTACTTCAAGCTCTTATTAGTCCTCTGAAGAGCACACTTTGTTTCCATAATAAATCCACATAGCTTAATTGTGTAAAATACATTGCCTTATGATGTTTTCTTTAAAACTGCTCTTTACTACTACCTATAAAACATCCACTAAATCCAACACAGTCCAATGTTAATCACCTTACAGTCACAAAATATTCCACTAATAAGAATAAAGTATTGAGAATAAAATAGATTCTCAAGTAATGTAATGCTTAGCTGGGATATCAACCGCAGAGCTCTCTTGCAGGTATATTACTAGGTAAGAAATTACCACACTGCAAATATCTGTGTTCATTGCTATCTGACACCATGCTTTTCTGATAGTATTATTTCACAGATTTCCTTTATTTTTTAATTTTTTTGAGTTATTTTTCACAACAGAATGTCTAAAATAACACAAGACTACTTGGGAACTCCTTTCCTTTTGCAAGCCTCAGTTATTCACTTCTTTACAAGGAGAACAGTGGGTTAATACCCTTCATCAAGCTGAGTCAAGACAATCATGCCTATCTGAAAGAGCCATCCAAAAAAAATATCATAGGGCAATTATCTAAGGCAATTACCATAGCTAAGACAATGAAAAGCAAAATCCATCAGACACCTGATTATGATCAAAAAAATCCTGTGAAAAAGAGAAGGGCCATAGAGACACAAGGGCATACTGACAACAAATCAAAGTGAACTGCAAACACTCAGTGGATTTCAAAAAGTAACGGGGCCAGTCGTTCTGCTCCGCCACTGACAATGGCACTGCTAAGACGGTGTTTTGAGTTGGGAACTTTGCGTCGCCTCAACTGACCACTTAATAAGTTTGCTTTTGAAATTTTACCTTGACTAACTGTTAATGAGCACTGCTTTTCTCTGAAGGGTTAAATCCCCTAAAAGATGTGGAGTTAAGTCAAAAGGCTGTGGTTTTCAGGCCCAATTCTGGGCTATGAAAGACACTGGGGCTTCCTGTATGTAGATGTGGGATCCAGGTTTGAGAGTTTCCTCAGGAAATTATGTGAGATGTGAAATTGAGAAAAATAAATTACTTTGTCAGCAGTGGCAGAAGATTAGTACCCTTATTCTTCTATCACAGAGGGACCTGAAGCAGAAAGAGATGCTCCATGGGAATATCATGGGATAAGTGATACAGCAAGAAACTATCTCTGGTTCTTCTGACTCCCTGTTCAGTACTTTAGCTACTGGACCATGTTATTAAATGGAAAATAAAACTACTGTGAAGCCTTTCAAAGTGATGCACGACAGAGTATATCACTTTCTCATATTACAATATTTAAGTAGTGCATATAATCTGTATTGTTTCACTTCTGGTATTACAGAGCTTTATCAAATAAAACTTGTTCCTATCAGTTACTACACTTTGCTGTATTTTTAACACTCTTATGCATGCATGTGCCTCTGACAGAAGCTAGAAAGGATTAAGTCATATCACAAATTTTGTTTGCAGATTCCAGATTTACATCTAGAAATAGGTACCTGATTGATAGGTATAAGCATAACTATCCAAGTGTACACACAAGCAGACACTTACATATAAATAAAACTGAGAAACTGAGTCAGTCTAAAGTTTGAAGTCATACAAATTATTTGTATGACTTCAAACTTTAGACTGACTAATTTTTGGATCTCGTTAATTCCCAAAGAACACTTTAAAAAATTATTCTTTTTGCTGCACGATCCACATCTTTAAAAAAAAAGAGCTGTCACAGTTTGAAGAAAATAATTAACAAAAATTCTAAAAAAAATTATTACAGTTGATTAGGGTTGATTTTGTATCAGCAGAAATGAAAGGACACATTTATTTTGTGTACAAGTGAGTTCCTAGGGCAATTCATAACGACCAATCACTCTAAACTCCAACGGAAACAGTAATAACAACAAAGCAAGCAATTTGGGAATATCTTGCTGGGTTTTTTTTTAGTTTTCCAAACAAATGGTTTGGAAACAAAAAACCATTTGTTTCCTGGTATCAGTTTCCACTTTTGCTTGGAATCTCTCTGAAACAATTTTGTCAATTGCATTTGAAAGGAATACAGCAAGTGGGACAGCTGAGGTGAACAAAAAGTGAATTTTAAGAAGGTGCAGAGTACACCTGTTTCTAGTGAATGTTGCATCAGCCAAGGTAATTCTAATCATAGTTGAGAATTCAGAACTGAGCTGTATATAAACACTTGACAAGAAATATTGTTAAAAATAATTTCAATTACTGCATGCACACACAATGGTTAGCCTTTATTATCAGCTTATTATTTTATATGCCTGACAGAACTCTGAAGTTATGACAGTGAAGGAAAGAAAAGTTTCTTGCTGAACAGTACGCAAGATGTTTTCCAATTCTAATTTATATTGCAGTATTATAATGTTGGGTTTGAGTGGAGAAACACTATTATTAAAAAATGGTCTTCTGCAAACATTAGGAAGTTCAAAACCTCTCTATTGTGTCAATACTACATGAGGAATTCTAATCAAAACTAGAGCGCTTAAGAAAATCATCAAATATTAGTTAGTACTTGAATTTCTTTCCCCAGTTCATTTCTGATTTTATATATCATTACAAGATCATAAGGAATAGGCTCAAAACACAGTTCAAGGATGTCCACATTACCATATCAATCATGGTAAGAAACCATTTTTCCTTCTAAAATGAGCTGAAATAGCAATAAAACTTGAAATACTGAGTGAAATAGCACATCAGAAATATTATTAAAGATACCAAAGCAGTGAAATAAATCAGAAATAGTTATGATAAAGATGTTTTATTCCAAGAAAAACATGTGTTTACTATACAACTATTTCTCAACTTGAAAAGTAAAAGCTGTGATGAGCAGCCTACAGTGTACTTGCAAACATATTTGCTCTGGCAAGGACGTGCAATATTTTCAGCTGCTATAGTGAGTCTTCAGTGAACCCACTTACCTTTAAAAGCTGATATTTTATAATTATGTTGGATAGCAGCCACCATGTCCTTCCAGAAGTCATATTTTTTCTGACCATCATGCTGTAAGTATCAAAAGAAACCCAGTCATTATATCAGGTATCAGCTATTACAAGCTTTCATATTGAAACAGTGAGAGAAATGCCATGAATTAACAAAATAATATGGAGTAAGACAGTCTTAAGACAGTAGGATTTAGGACATCAGGATTCAGTAATACCCAGATTAACTTCGGGTAACTGCAGACAAGTTATGTCGATCTTAGAGGGTTACGATGGGAAGAGGAAGGAAAAAGGAGAAATGCTTAATATTTGTGAGGAATGGTAACACATTACAGCAAAAAGGTGCATCAGATAGAACAGCAACTTACAGAATGAGCATCCCCTCCCACTGACATTTGGGAAAAAGAAGTGCCTAGGTCTGCAGATACTGAACTTAATTAGCATGTTGACATTATCCACAGCCTGGCATTCATATCACTTTCCACCTTAAGAACTGCCAAATCCCTTCACTATAATTTAGAGGTAATGCCCTTCTGCCAAGAACCCTACCCCAAACATGGTATAAAATACTCATCCAGAAGCCTGGCTGAGCAGCACTTCATGGCATTGTGCTCTGAAGACTGCCAAACCCCAGCTCTGGGAGAAGGACAGGGGAAGGTGATCCACGATTGTGAACAGTCTCTCGCTCTCTTGCTATTCCTAGAAAGCTTCCCAGGCATAGCAGAGCTCCAGCTGACCTCAGCTTCCCCTTCAGCCTCTCACATGGCAGAGGAAGACCTCAACCAGCTGAGCCCCACAGCACTCTCAAACACCACAAATTTTAGTAGTGATGAATGAAACAGATGCAATTACACAGCTAGCCAGTATTACAGAGCAGAGGATTAGCTACTGAGCACATAAGAGGTACTCAGTTACACAGTAACTTGGCAGCAGTAAAGCAGGTGGTATAGTCTTTGAGTCATGGAAAGTATTTCTGTAATGCTATTACAGGCCTTCCACATCCACGTTAGGATAAATTTCAAGGCACCTGTTAGCATTTTTGGGGCACTGCTGCCCTCTGTGTATTGATAGCTGCACTGACACCTGAATAATGAGCCATTTTATAAGCATAAAGCATATTGTAGAGAGGGAAATATTCAGAAACTGAAAAAAACTCCAAACCCAAACCGTTATCACTGCCAAACAAATCCTAAAACATGTAGCTTATTTATACTGAAGTAAACTGCTATTTCAGGCCAAACCTGCCACGGAGGCTTCCAGAGAACAGTCTGCCTTTACTTTCACAATCAGCAAGTCACACAAATAAGGTCTTTTGTGCATAACTGACAAGCACAGTTTGCTTATGATCCATCAGCTCTACGGGTTAAGAGCAGGAAAGATACGGTGCTGTGGCTTTCAGAAGTTTTTTTTTTTTTTTTAAATCCATTCCTATAGCAAACTGCCACAGAAATACATAAAAGATCTAATAAAGAAAAAATGTTTCATATGTCAGCTTCAGCTAGTCAAGGATGCTAACCAAGGGTGACTATTCAAAGCTATGTACAGGCAATATTGGGGACAATCTGTCCAGTGGCAATGCAAGTAGCCTAAGCTAGCACTCTTCTCAAGACAGACAGATTCAACTATCTTCTCCCCTCACACTCCATGTGGCTGACTTAGTCCTTAGTTTGGAGTTTCTGGGCTTTTTGCTTGTTTCTCTTAAAAAAAAAAAATCAGGGAACTGAACCAAAAGTTCCTCAGAGAGCACTTTTGTGGACAGATAGATACTAGTTTAGAACTGGCTACACTTCCTTTGAAACATTTGAACTCAAAGGAGACTAAAATAACTTAAACTAGTTTCTTACAAACCTTCAGCCATTGCATGAAAGATGTAAATGAAAACTGACCGATTCCAAAAAGCAGAGAGAAAACTGTATGCACGGCCATCCAGTCCATCATTATTTTGGTGTGATTACAAAATGTGATTTTATTAGCTGGACCATCAAGACAAAGCAATGTTTTGTTCAGCTCACCAGTGTGAAGATCAAAAACACTAAGAGGCTCCCATGCTTTGTCTGAAAACACGTAAGAGTTCTGGCTCTGGACACAACAAAACCAGATACATTTTTAACAGTGCAGGGTAGTCCAGCATCCAACTCGTGTCTAAACCCATTCTGGATCCAAACTTAGCAATGCTCACATCTGCTTCCCATAGAAAGCTTTCCTGAACCTAGAATGTTGTCTGGAAATGGTAAGAAAATAGCACTTTGCAAGCAGGCTCATAGAACAGGACACAGAAGGCTCTACTTTCTTTTAGAAATGTGGAAGAAGAAAATGTGATGGTTTCTATCCTTAGGATGTAACATTTTGCAGGCATGAGTTCTGGGCTGGAGAGGCTGACCACCACCTCCTGCCTTGCATCTTTCTCAAGTGGCTGATGGTAGCCTTTCAGGGAATTACTGCAGCCCTCCTGCTGAAACAGGGCTGACATACAGTAAAACACTTGAGAACTGCTAGAAGATAAAGAGGGTGCATGACCCACTTCTTGTGGCTCTCCACAGAAATGGCATGGGTTTAACTCCCTCTGGCTGAAGATGGCACTGATCCCAGGTCAGTGCTCCAGCCTGCGTACTAGTAAGTGGATGTGAAAGCTTATTACACACATGCTATGATGTGCTTTCTCTCTTAATAGGTAGGTGATTTGTGCTGAGTCTAAATTAAATATAAAGTAAACACAATACAGCTGTCACAACTGCAACAGGTTTCTAAACTGTGAACAGCTTAAGGGAAGGAGATTAATCAGGCAGAAAATTAAGAGTCTTACCAAGCACCTGTCCCCCATGCTTCCCTGATAAGCTAGTTTTAGCTAACTCCTCATGCAGCACTTGGACTTAGGCAGCAATCTACTCAGAATGCTATTTTGGAGTGAAGGCTAAAGCAGCAAGCCACCTAATATCCAAAGAGACCCCAGATACTCATCTCATAGGTCGGACTTTCACTCTGCAGACAAAGTTAAGTATTGACAATTTTCAGGCCTGCAGCACTTTGGTGCCTCTGGCCGTAAGACTACCCCAGTACTCTTGACACCAACACAGTTACTTTATGAGAAGAACTCTCTCCTACCTCCAGCTGCATGCAAATTAAACATTCAAACCTTCTTTTACACAACAAAACAATTATCACCAAATTTCAAAGATAGAATTTAGGACATTCTAAAGCACTGAAAAAGGTTCAAGCAACTGTATTTTCCACCTTAAGAATTAAGTTTAGCAGAAGTAAAAAAAATTTAAAAAAATTTTAAAGATACTATGCCAGGGGTGTATTTATATCTGTGTACACAGATCAATATATTTAGGACAAAAACAAGCTTAAAAAAGGATGAAATTAAGCTTCATTCACTCTTTAACAACTTGCAAATTAACAAATCGTGTAATTCAGAAAACCTACACTATATTTATTACAAGTGCAATCAAGCATAATTAAAGGAGACTTTAAGAACTACATTGTGCATACCACAGGGTAACACATTTCCATTAGTATCCTAGTTATTTGTGCCCTCTGGTGGAAGTAGTTTTATTTTGAACATGCCATGTAGATCACAATTCTCTTCAGAGACAACTTTATTACAGTAAGTCCAACATGGAATAGTCCAAACGAGACAAAGACCTTGATGCTGTTCAATACCCAATTTGTATGCATTTAATAATGCATGCAAAAGATGTGGTGGTGGAAGAAAAAGATAATGCAATACATAATTTTCAAACAATCCAGTTCTTACCTGATCTAAGCTGTCCACAACCCTTGCACATAAGAGAGCTCCTGGCAGGTCAAAATAATTATCATACAAATAGTATTTAGCTGGGGAAAAAAAAATTAAAATATACTTTAGACACCCCTGTATTATATGTTTTAATCACAAATATAAATTACATTTAAATAATAATATAAGCCCCTATTTGGATTTTACTGGTAATAAGCATTATCTGTTTCCTGATCTTTTTTAACAAAGGCTAACTTCTGATTATCATAACTGGCAACTAAAAGTTGTTTACCTATATAAAGACAGTGAGATTTTAATATGACATTTTAAGATTCCAAAATCCCAGGTGAAAGAAAAAGGTAAGAACCATGAATTTTAATTCAGGACAGTATCTTTCAACTCTTCCAAAATATCTATTTCCCTAGCAGTGAAAACACAAGAAAAGTGTTTAAGAAGTTCAGAGACATGTGGACAGGTCTGACACAGTCACATTCTTTGCAGACACATGCTGCGGACAGTGCCTCAGCCCAAGGGGAAGAGTGCTCACGTTATTACATCAGTGCCCAAAACAGAACTGTATCAGGAGGGTGCAAATGCCCCCCCAGCCTACAGTCATGCTCAACAACTCTTTTCAAGCAGTGAAATGACTTAACCAGTGGTTTTTTTTCCATGATCTTGTCTGTGCTGTCTCTTAGGTATATTCAAAACCAAGTCAGCAAAATGGGGATTAACATCCACAACACAGACCAAGGGCATGTTTCAGTGAAAAAGCAAAGCACATTTCCTATACGACCAAAAGAAACCTTCCTCTTCCTCCATTTTGCAAAAAATTACCTGCTGTTTACAATAAACATTGCATTTGCAGTCAGCAAAATCTCAAGGAAAGTATCTCCATTACATAACAAAATGCACCGTAAGTGAGCACTTCCTGTGTGCTACTCTCAACAGCCAAGATCAAAGTAAAACAGAGAGGAAATACAGAGCAAGAAAGCAAACCTAGCCACAGCTCCTTCAAAGTGACTCCCATCTTAAACACAGGAACTTCAAATGCAAGGGGAGAAGTTCTGTTTCTAGACCTGCTTTGTTCTCTGCACCTGCACCTAGACCTCCAATACCAGACTGGTGGCAATAAGTCAACAATTAAGAAAAATTTAAAATTGATACTAAATGAGATAAGCTATCAGTCAGCAGGTATGGAGCAATTGTATTGAGCATCACTTGATCCTGTTGGGTTCTGAGGCTCTGTCTTCTTATCACTACAATAAATTATTAGTATTATTAGTATATTTATTATTATAATATTTCATTTCAATTATAAATTGTTCTCAACACATGAGATTTACCATTCTTTCTGATTCTCCTCCCCACTGGGCCTAGGCAGGGCGGGAGTGAATGAGCAGCTGTATGGTCCTCAGTTGCTGGCTTGGGTTAAATCATGATACTGCTTGTATCAGTCTACTTCATCAAGAGACACTGTGCCCACCACTGTAACCAAAACATGCCTATAATGTCAGCTCATTTGTCTTACCATAAAATAAATACCATAAAATAAATTTAAGGTGATTTCTAGTACTGTAAGTTAAAAACACATAAAAAACAAGTCTTCCCCAATACATTTACCTGTTCCAGTAATTCTCAGTTCAGGCATTTTTGCAAATCTGTGTTAAGAACTAATAGTGTGAGGCACTGAAGGGACCGGAGTAATTTCAAAGAAGAGGAGATGCTGAAGTATAGCTACCTGTGCGTGAAACCATTCCACTGACTGTATTAAAATGCTTCCACTCCTTCCTTCCATAGATCTCCAGGATCTCTTCGAATGTCATGCTCTTTGTACCATGGCTTGCCCTATTCGATGCATTAAGTTGTTTATTTAAAAAAAAAACAAAGAAAACGAAACAGAAAAGAGTTGAAAACATCCAAACTATTACTTGTGCAAAGTAACACACTGCGACTGAATTACAGTGCATGCAAGCTGATCAAAACTGACTCTCTTTATAGCTTAAAAGTTTCCCAGGACCTACTAAGCTTTTATCATATACATTCCAGTTCTCAATAAAGGCCTTACTACACAAAGGTTTGGTTGGCTGGGGGCCCAGCCACTGTGCCTCACCTGTTAACACAATCACTCTGTATTGCTCGAATGTTTTCAATTGTGTGAGGACACTCGCTACACTTGAGCTATCAATATACACTGCACAATAAAGCACAGTACAGAAAGCCTATACATCATTCTGAAGCCTACAGAATGCAGGGCAGAACTACAGAAAAGTGCTAGTTTGAGCCCTGCAAGCAGCTTTTTAATACATAAGTACACACAAGCCTTTTTAGGCATTAAAAATTAACTACTTGGACCATCAAATTGGGTCCCATTTTGAAGCAAATGCAGGCAATGCCAGGAGAGGTAACCCTGTACTACTCTTCTCTTTAATGAGGTATACAGTGTAATCTTGAATTCTGCATTTAGTACGCCAAAATTCATGCTATTAAATGAATTTTGGGACACATAAAAATGACTCAAAAGTATTTCTTTCTTATTTTAATGAGATCTGATCTTCCTTAGCATCTTCAAGCTCCTTCTCCCACATGCGATCAGAAAAAAAAAAAAAAAAAAAAAAAAAGAAGAGTCTGTCTTGCATTCTAAATTACACAGATTTTTCATTTTTGAGCAAAATTAGGGAGAAATGGGCCTAGGATTGATATACTTCAGATACATTTACTTTTCAGATTTTTGCTTCAAAATAGCAGTCTTCTATACTTAAAAAAAAAAAAAAAAGAAAATTGAAGGAAAGAAAGAAGAACTGAAGATCTACTGAAAGTGATGACTGAAAGCCAAACAGCATTTAAGCGGAACCTCCCCCAGAATTCCAAAAGTGAATGTATCAGTTTTTGTGGTTAATTTATCTCAGGCTATTTAAATTATATGTTGTAAATCTGCACAATATTTAATGTCTATGGCACAAAGATAATAGTCATTCCAGTCACTAGTATTAGTCATTAGTACTGACTCCCAAGCCAGGTTACTCTCAATCCAAAGAAAAACCTTACCCTGGATTTTAGCAAAACTGAACCAAGAGTACATTGGCAGCCACAAAAAAAATGAGTTCACTTTCAAGATCAATGTGTCCTCAGAGTTTCAGATTTCATTAAAATGAGGTATTATTTACTACTAGCTAACATCAAAACATTACTGGAAGATTCATATGTAACATTAAGAGAAACTGAGGACCACATTACCAAAGAGTATTTAAACTTTTACATCTAATAAATGAATGCATGCTGAAATAAGTGTTTTAAATATTTATAAAACTGAGAGATGGCATTTAGGAAGGGGATAAAACGTTAGTGCATTTAACAATACAACTTATACTTAACAATATAGATTTATTGTCAATATTACCTTAAAACTGTTCCATCTTCTGCAAGTTTCAGGAAGTTTCCTTCTTCAATGTCCAACACCAAGCCTTTGCAACTAAGAGCAAATTAATTTTAAGAAAAAAAAAATTAATGCTTTCAGAGGACTGTCTTCGTATCCATCAGTGATATGCAGTTACAGAACTATGGTGCTTCTGTCGCTATGAGGCTACAAAAAACCAAACAAGTCACAGGCTTCAAATACTTCCATGTCTGAACAATGCTCTCCATGAGAAAGTGCATATTATTACAATGAGGACTGGATTTTCCTTACATAGCAAAATCCTCCTAAATAAACCCAGTTCCATGTCCAGTAAATTTAGGGACTGTTATATAGATTCATTGGAGGTTTAAGGTCCAAAGACATAAAACTAAGAAATGTGATATTTAAGTTACTTCTGTTAAAGAATTTTTTTCTGTGGCAACTCGTCTAGCTATTACTCGACTGATTACACCAGTTATTATAGAAAAGAGGGGTAGAACATCACTCTAAATGAGGCAACTCAACAAGCTAAGAACACATGAAGCAGCAGCATTGCCATATTAGCCAGCACTAACAAGAGGAAGACTTGGTAGCGTTGGAGACACCTGGCAAGAGTTTCTAATTCTCCCTAATAAATCTTTATCTTTCAGATAATTGAATCTACATTTGTTTAGGTTCTTTGAAAAATTAATTCAGAGTTCAGTGGTTAGAATACAAATGAATAAATGCGACAGGAAGCAATGACACCTTCATCCTCTATGAGACACCCAAAGGAAAGAACATATGCCATGAAGGCAGTAAGCAGAGCCAACCTTTCATGAATGACTCCTGGGCAAGAAGCAATGACACACTTGTTACCAGCACTGTGGACTTGCAGGTCCACGGTAAGGAACCTCCTGCTTCAATACGAGACTAAACCCAAGATATCTAGAGCTGAATAAAGGATTTATTGCATCATAGGCCTCAAATTATGATAAATAGCTACATTGCTTGTCTCATGGAAATTGAAATCAATCTCATTGGAAATTGTCCAGTCAAATATTGAATTGTAAAAACGATTACACAAGAATGTACCCATTATTTTAAAAAAATTCATGTTTTTCTCCAAAAAATATCTGGTGATTACCTGGCCTTCAAGTCCTCAACTCCATGGCCTAGACAATAACCTCATAAAGTTAAAAGATCAAGATTCAAGTTCAAGTTCCTGCTTAGAGACCACTGAGTTCAGAGTAGGGACTTGGGTTTGCATCTTTTTGGGTTTGTGTCTTTTGCATCACAGCATTGTGCCTTATGTGCCACCCAAGGGCTATCTCCTGGCATGTCACCTTTCTGCAGTTTCTCAGAAGGCTGTTGGGATTAATCTGCCTTACACAAACAAAAAAACATCTGTTGAGATAAAAATCTGAGGGTTACTGCTGAATAGAATGTAGAAGACAAAGATAAAATAAGAGAGTGAGACTAAAAGGCTTGTGTCCAGACAATTGGAAGCACAGACAAAGCAAGCTTGGATGCTCAGTTCTCTCTTCCATGTTAGCAGTATCTCATGACAAATACTTCTTAGAACAACTATTTAAAACTGTAATTTTGGATTTATCCACTGGGCTTGACAATCATAACACCAACTGCCTAATAAATGAAGCTGTTTTTCGAGCTTTGTAAAAGTTACAGCATAAAGGAATGATATTATTTTCAATGTACTCACCAGAAGTCTAAGCTGTCTGGAGCTAGAGTCAGCAAGTCTTCATCATATCCCTTCTCTGTTACCAGATACTGGGCAAAACTATCATATATTAGCTACAAATGAAAAAATACATGCATTCATTATATCAAGTGAGATCAAAATCACTGCTTCCTTGAAAAATGGCAAGATGTGAGTGCTAGTGCCTCCCAAGCAAAATCAAACCATGGAGCTAGGGGCCCAGTCCCACTGCCTCCAGTGGGAAATAGTGCCTGAGGTTATTTCTGTCATGGCTGAAATAACACAACAAGAGTTCTGGTGCAATGTGTCCACCATAACCCAGATTACAACATTCTACTTTACAGTCCCTGTGCTTCAAGACTGTTGGGAAATCAAGATGGTACATACTTCAAGACTAGTCACTGTTTCCCCCTCTCCAGTCCTTTTTGCTTTATTTTTTTTTAAAGTGTCATGGTTACTGAGATTCAAAAAGGAGCTTCCAAAACAATAAACATTTATCCTTAGGGGTATTTTAAAACTATTTGAAGGAATTTATTTTGAAGAAAATAGACAACTACTGATTAAACGATTATAATTTCTATGTTCAAATGGCCTAGCATGACACTCAGCAATTTATTAATGTGTTGTGCTGGTAAAGTTTTACAAGAAGCTCTGTGGAGACAATGCCATGTCCTTAAAGACCATCTAAAAAGAGTAATTGCTCCCTTTATCTCGTAGTTCTTTCATTAAAGCTGTTCCCTGCACTTTTTTCTTTAATTACAACAAATGCTCTTGGAATTAGTATGAATAACACCTGAGAAAGACAAATATGAAAACCAACGCTGGAATGGTAAGAACTAACTACATCTTCAGCTGGGCCTGTCAATCTTTTAAAGTGTTTCTTATTTCCAAGAGTGAAGGAGGCATGCAATGGGCATGTGTCAGTCTGCCTCTGTCTCCTGTGAGACGATGAAGACTATATGAAGTTTCGTAAAAGTTTTTGGGATTTTTTTTCTACATTTTGTTCATTGGTTGGTTAGCATTTTTTAAAAAACCTTATAGTTATTGTCTAATGTTTACCATCATCAGACAGAAATTTGTATCAGCAAGAAAGCCTTGTGTATGGCAAGAATATGGAAGGTAAGTCCAGCGTTACACAGTTTCCACCTAGAAATTTAAGAGCTCATACATTTTATTGTTACTGTTGAATCCTCGCTTGTAAGCAAGATGCCTCTCCAACTAAGTTCACACACAGCTAAGAGAAGCAATGCACTTTTTCAGCACAGGATGCACTGCCTATTAATAAATGGGAAAGCTCATTAACATTTGTTTCTATAACAAATTCTGAAATTATCTTACAATTAGCGTGGGAGTCCTGTGCAGTGCAACATGCACTGTAAGAGAATGGAGGCAAAGAAAGGGGGAGGGGGAGACACCATGAGCATCCGTGACACAAGACAGCTCCAGAAGAGAGTCCTGACATCAACAGAGAAGGATGAGTCAATGTAAGATTACCAGAGAGTTTAAAAACGAAAGTGACATGGGCGGGAAAGTACAGCACAGAGCTAAGTCAGAGGTGCCTCTAAACTCGGCGTTTTATTATAAGCACCAGAAAGTTCGCAAAGGTCTCCTGTCCAAGTGCTGCGGGCTCCTCACTCTGCAGCATCTCTGGATTTAGCGGGCGGGCTCTACCTTTTCCTCAGCGCCGCTACGGCCAGGAAAGAAGAACCATTTTCAAGGAAGGAGACATGGCTGTCCCCCCCGCTCGGGCAGAGAGGCCTGCAGAGGAAGCGCCCGGCGAGAGATGCACTTGCGTTTCTCTTATCTTCCGTGGATGTCGGAGACAGCCGGCCCCGTGCTCGCTGCCCCCGGCGGAGGGGTCCCGGCCCCTCTGCCTTTGGCGGGGTTTGCGGCGGGAGCGGGGCGGAGCGGGGCCCCTCCCGCGGCTCCCCTCGGCCGCGCCGCGCCGCGCCGCGCCGCCCGCACTCACCCGTGCGCTCTGCGGGAGGTGGTACCGGCAGAGCGTGTGGTCCAGGTCGAAGCCCACCACGTCGCACTCAGCCAGGGAAAAGTGCTGCTGCATCGCCGAGCCGCCGCCGCCGCAGGCGGGCGGAGGAGGAGGAGGAGGAGAAAGAGGCGGGAGGAGGAAGGAGCGCGGGCGGCGCTTCCTGCGGAGCCGCGCCGGGCAGAGCGGAGCGGGGCCCGCGGGACATCCCCGACCTGCCCCGCCCCGGCGGGGCCGCCCTCACCTGCGGCACAGCCCCGGGGCCAGCCCGGGATGGAACGGCGGGCAGGGCAGGGGTGATGGCCGGAGGCGTGTCAAAGCGCTCGAATTCGAAAAACACGCTTCCCGCCGCGGCTTTGTGTGCTTGGGAGCAGGCGTGGGAACGGGGGGCTCCTGCTCGTCTGGCAGACCGCAAACGCGAGTAAATCGGGGGTGTTTGCTGGGAAAAATTGGTGAGCAGGGAGCAGGCGGGGAACGCGAGCCAGCCTTGGTTAGTGACAGGGTAGCCGGTGCCACACCGCAAGGGCCCTACCGGGGACAGGTAGCACATGTAAGTAGAAAAACACTACTTACTATTTCATTATGCACCCTCAGCACGTTTGCGATGACACCAAGCTGTGTGGTACAGTCGACTCGCTGGAGGAAAGGGATGCCATCCCGAGAGATCTAGGCAGTCTTGAGAGGTGGCACTGTGAGAACCTCGTGAAGTTCAACATGGCCAAGAGCAAGGTCCTGCACCTGGGTCAGGACAATCCCAAACTCAAGTGCAGACTGGGCAGAGAATGAACAGAGAGCAGCCCTGAGGAGAAGGACATGGGGGGTATTGTGGAAGAGAAACTCAACATGACCTGGCAATGTTCACTTCCAGCCCAGAAAGGCAACTGTGTCCTGGGATGCATTAAAAGAAATGTGGGCAGCAGAGCGAGGGAGGGGATTCTGCCCATCTAGTCTGCTCCAGCTCTGGGACCCCCAACATAAGAAAGAGGTGCACCTGCTGGAGCGACTCCTGAGGAGGGTCATGGAGGTAATGAGAGGGCTGGAGCACCTCTCTCACAAAGACAGGCTGGGGTTGATCAGCCTGGAGAAGAGAAGGCTTCAGAGAGACCTTACAGCAGCCTTCCAGTACCTAAAGGAGCTTACATGAAAGCTGGAGAGGGATTTTCTACAAAGACGTATAGTGATAAGACAAGGGCTTTAAACTGAGGGTAGGTTTGGATTAGATACAAGGAAGAAATTCTTTCCTATGTGGGTGGTGAGGCACTGGAACAAGTTGCCCAAAGAAGTTGTGGATACCCCATCCCATGAATAGTTGGAGGTCAGGTTGGATGGGGCCCCAAGCAGCCTGGTCTAGTGGAAGGTGTCCCTGTTCATGGCAGGAGGGTTGGAACCGGATGATGGGATGATCATAAAGGTCACTTCCAAGGCAAACCATTTTGTGATTCTATGTATCAAAGTCCCTGCAGGGTATACTGTATATAGTAAACCACACTATGCTGTGCATTTGGCTGTGGAAAAACCAAATTTCCATAGGTAATTCCATTGCTACCTTTTAATTTATTGACAGTTTTGGTAATTAAAAAAAAACAAAAAACCAAAAACATTAAGAACATTACAGTCTGTGTCCAGAACACATAAACAAACGAGCTTTTGATAGGTATCTGCTGAATAAATAATGCTGTAGTGCAATTAGAAAGAAAGGGCTGTCTGAAAGAAAGTGCTGCATTTGGAGAAAAGCAAGCAGATGAGAGTTGCATTGTTGGAGTCTTGTTCTCAGTGGTATAGCTAAGGACTCAAGGTGCTAAAACAACTGGGCTTGACAGCCTTGTTTGAAGGACCTCCTTATTCTTCAATTCATTTCTTTCAGTAGACCAATGACACCATCAAACTTTGTTTTGATTCACAAAACAAAAAATTCTAGTTCAATATATTGTAAATAAATATATTTTCTTTTTAAATTCTTAGCTATAAATAGAATAGTATAAAAGATATTTGAATTGAGAGCAATTGTCCAAAAACATTTAATACAAGTCATCTTTTCCAGTGTTGCCTACCTGTGCACAGCTTTAAGTGCTGTGCTTTGTGGGTAGATAAGTTAGAATTCATAACCATAGCAGTGTGCAGCAGAAATTTTGATTATATTAAATTATTATTTGATTTTTGAAGGATGACTCAATGATACTTTGGTATTACAGAGAAAAATGCTTTTGAAAATACATTCAAGTAGTAAATAGATACAATTTTCTTATATATTAAGAGATACAATGTACTTATATATTAAGGTTCAGTTTGCTATGTTCAGGTAGACACAGATGAGAGAAATTTAATAGCATGACCTCTCACACACATTTAAAAATTCCACAGAGAAGTTCAGTATCAGTTTAGGAAATGAACTAGACAGGAAAATATATATAAACTAGGAATAAAATTCAAAAATGCTAGTAGTAGGACAGGATGAGCATTTAAGGTGTCGGAGCAAGCTAGAAATGGATTACATAATTTTACCAAAGCCCATTGTACAGCAGCTTCTTTCAAAGGTTCTCAGAATCTCCCACAGACATTAATATACTTTCTAATGCTGCTGTGTATGAATATAGATACATACCATATATTACATATTCACACCATACATTATATATGTGTACACACTATAAATCGTGTATACATAATGATACATACATGTGCTTTAGACATACGTTTAAGAAATACATATATGCCTAAATACATAGAAATTAACATGTGTGAAACTTGAGCATACAAAAAAGGTACATCCAGGACCTCACACACAACAGAGATAATAACTATCCTGATGGGGCAGCAGCCTGGGAACTCAGAGCACAAGACAATTTACCTTCCCAAAGCTGCTCACTTCAGAAAACATAGGGCAAATTCCTGTCCCACTGAAGTTGATGGCCACAATTTTGATTGACTTCAGAAGGTCCAGAAAGTCACCCAGAGTTAGTGTTCCGTGTTATTCTCATATAAATTTTGTCTGCCTTGCAGATTATATCAGTACAGCTATTTTATTCCAGTTACATTTTTTATTCCCTGAAAAGGATTCAGGTAGCTTCCAAAATAGTGTGTAGGCTATGGCATTTAAAAGGTATAACTTTTCTTGCTATGCCAGTAAAACGTTTTATACAAAAAGCTCACTGAAAAAGCAACTTAACACACTGAAGTATTGAAACATCTGAATAGATATGGAAAATTATGTATTCATTGATAGAATCATAGGATGGTTTGGGTTAAAAGATCATCTAGTCCAACCCTCTGGTCACTGTATTCACTGTCAACTAAATGTAATCTTGAACATCCATATTTTGTGAATGCTACACCATTATACTGATAGCAATGACAAGCTATCACAGAATTTACAACACAAAAGTGCTAATCATGCTTATCTCAAACCACTTTGTGTAGAGAGCAATACCCACCGGTGGAGGGATTCAACAAGTTAAATTTCAGGTATATGGAGCTGAAGATTAAATCAGAAGTTTGACAACAAGAAATAGAGGAAATACTGATGAAGAGAATTGGTTTTCAGTTTTAGGAAAAGAGAAGATAAATGAGAGAATTGCACTTTATATTCAGTACTTGCAGCAGTAGCCTGGTAATAGGAAAGTCTTGGCAGTCTACTTCCAGCACATATTCACCACATTTTATTTATTTTTCTTTTGTATTAAAAGGGTTTTGTCTCTCAGTTTCTTCCTTTCAGATGAATTCTTTAAATATGCTGACATCCCATTTTAGGGTCTTTCTCAGAAAGGAGCTGTCTTTAATGAAAATCCTCTGCAAAAACCGAAGTACCTTAATGTGTTAACAGCGCTCTTTCAGCTCTGTCCTTCAGGTTTGATGGCACCATGAGACACTCAAAGATGTTTACATAACTGAAGTTGAACTTCAGTTGGGCTATCAGGTCCTAACTGAATTTATTTTAGGTTTCCCCATAGTTAATTTATGCTTCATAACAATTTCTTTTATGTTGTAAATGCATGGTAATTAGCAAATTGGGTAAAATCAGAAATTCTGTCTGGTAGGGGAAATTTCTAACTGCTCACTCTGTAGGAGATAGAATTGCTTGTGGCGTGGCACACCTGAAGACCAGCCTCCCTCAGGCTGGGGCTGCAAGGCTACCCAGAGGGACATTCCCTCTCCATCCCTCAACCCCTGCTGCACAGACACCCATGGAGCCAGCAGGAGAGGGCAGTGGCTTCTGCACACCTTCATCACTCTTATGTTTAGCAACCTGCAGGAAACATGTGAAGTGGGAGATCTGATGTATCAAAGTCTTTTAGAAATGTGGAAAAGGAGCATTTTGGTTTTCATTGTGCCTCATCATGCCTGCTTTCCATGCAGAACAGGCTCCTAGCACCAGGTGGCTTTTGAGCACAAGCACATACCAACACGCCCTGGAGAGCTCAAGGGGCATAACTGAGTGCACATAAAGGCATAAGAACCGTGTCAAAATCCTAGCTGTCACACAGAAGTTGCAGGCCTCTGAGCAAGACAAGTAGTGCAGCTCCTCGCTTTCTTTGTCCTTAAGGGGGCAGCAGTACAATACGTTGGAGCGTCCCTTTGACTTAGTTGAGAACCATCTGCCCCTTAGTCTATTTCACTTTTCTTAAACTTCGTGCAGATTGTCCTACGACTGTGTAAGTTGACTTTCCCCCAGCTATGCAGTTGTAGCCATTTGTCTGTTTTATCTAAAAATAGACAAACCTATTATACGTAAAAAAAGGTAGGAGCCCTCATATTTTACGGAAGACTATGCAACAGTGATATGTGAAAATAAAAATTTGGACAAATACGGATCATTTTCATTTTAGACAAGGAACACCTTCTTACGCAGAAGTAAAAACATTCTAGATTTTTCTCTGTTTTTAAAAACAAATAAAAATACATTTGGATTAACATTAGTCGACCCAAAAAATGCTGTATTTTTGGGTTTTTAAAATATATTTTATTTTAGCACGGTGCTAAGAGGTGAGCCTGAGGTTTGCCCTTGATTTATCTTTTAACCCATGAAGTTGTTCATTACACAGGTATAAGGACACCCTCAGACCAGCCCCACCCTATGATGCCTCAGTGGGATTCTCCGAGCATTTAAACAGGATTGTTGGATTTGGTTCTTTGATTTTAAGTTTAGGACACTAAGAAGGAAACATTTGTTTGGGAACCATCCCAGGAATAAGCTTGGTATATATAGAAATAGGGCTATGACTTCTTACAGAGTGATACTTTGGAGACATAGGTCTATCAACATTAATTTATTTTAAGGATAACCTTTGTCTCTGCAAGACAGTGAAATCTGTCAAGAATGTATTTTCTTTGCAAAACAATCTCTAGCACTTACTATTTCTTTAGTAGACTTTTAAACGTTGAAGAAAATACTGTATAATCTTCAAGGCATCCCTCTGTGGCACACAGGATGCCTTGTTGCTAGGTAGAGAAGCTTGGTGAATATACTTAAGTATTGATCAGGATTTAAGATTCGACTAAATTCCAGTGATTTCAGAAGTTTTATTGTTTATTGGGATGTTTAGGAGCCTTTTTATATGCTACAAAATATGGACACATCAACTTTCTAGTGGAATTACACAGGTAAAATTTATAGTGTCCTGCTGGGATTAGAACATGTAATTACATCTGGCACCTCAGTACTATATTAGCTACATTCTGTCTCACCATCATAGAAATGAAAATCAGGTTGCTAAAGAGACAAGATTCCCAAAACTAAACCAAATAGTTCATCAAAAGGTTAAACAGACAGTAATCCACTAGGTGCTCAGAGTCTCTCAAAAGCCTTCTTACTGTCCTTATCATCTCTCTCAGATCTTGTAATCTACCTCAGGCTGTTCCCACACAACATGAAAGAAGGAAATGAAAATCAATTTTTTTTGTCAGAATGATTAATAACCAAGACTGATTGCTGGAGCCTTAGTGAGTACATATTTTAAAACTCCGCATAGTGGTTTAAAGGTACTTTGAAAGATTTTTCTTTTTGAATTATATGAATGTTGCATATAGTCAAAAGAAATTGTACTAGAAACACAGATTTTTGGGGAAGCTATGCTTCCAAAAGACACCTTCTTGTATTTAATAGTGAGAACCCAGTGCAGTTTCTATGATCTGTGGGACACTGCCATATTTTTCCTATATTTGGGGTTTTTTCCTTGTTCTTTTGGGCCTACTGTTATTTTATATTTACAATGTGAAGCATGAAATCCAGAGGACTGCTCAGTTTTCAGTTCTCATTTCCCATTCATTCATGGTGTATTCATGGACAGATAATATAAATTGATTATGGCTTTAATTTCTTCATGAGTAAACCAGGAATATGTCTAATTCAGACATTCTTAAGATTTTGGAGTTGTCCGAGTAGGTTACAGGCTTGCATTTCAAGCCTGACATTTGCTAGTTATTGCATTAAAAAATCTAATGTATTCCAATACACAATCTGCACAAAAGAACAGAGCTATTGAACAGCCAGTGGGAAATGCCACAACTATAACACTGCAGACTTGAAGATAACAGCACTAGGAAAGACTTAACAACAGCCATCTTCTGCCCTGCAGTACAATCAATCTGACTACAAACATCCTTAAAAGTCAGTTGTCTACTTCTTTAAAAGTACCCCTTTGAAAGAGCCACTGAGGCAATTTCTTCCAGTGTTTAATAGTCCTTATATGCAGTACACAGAGTTTTCTCCCTCCCTTTATTTCAAAACAGAGTCTCTGGTGCTCTAATGCATCTATTTTTCTTTTGTTGTGTCCTATTCCTAGCAGATGTGAGAACCACATCATTATGCACCAGACTTCCATCTACTTGAAGGCTGCTACTATGTTTTCCCACAGACTCTTTTTGTTTAATTAAATTCCTTCCTTAAAGGCTTAGGGGTTTTGAGCCTGCTTATCTTTGATTCTCAATCTAGATGATATTCATTCATCACTTTGGTCATTATCAAATTTTCTGGAATACAGAATCAAAAACTGGGCATGTTGCTCTAGTTTTGTTCTTGCTAGGACTAAGTACAGAAAAATTTAACCCACTGTAACGTAACACAGATACCTGTGCTTTCAAACTAACATACAAGCTACTTAATTTGTTACAATCCTTACCATGTTAGGATTTTCAAGATCAAATTTTATCCTATCGCTATGATGAGAAGAGAGATCAATTTTTTCCTTCTCTAACTATAAACCCTCTTTTTTTAAGGAGCATTTGATCTTCTATTCAATACATATTTTCTTCTGTATGTGTTCATTGCTGATTATAATGAGAGTGATATTTCTTGGGGCTGCAATAACAAAAAGCTAATATTAATGCTTATAAATCTAAAATATAAGGACTTATTTTCAATATAAATTGCATTGGTTATTTACTGTTCTGCTTCTGCTTCTAGGGCGTGTCTAGTAGTGGTCTGATGGAAGGATAAAAAAAAAGTATGCTGTATTTTGATAAGAAGGAGGTGATGTAGAGGAATGTATACTAAGCACCAAGAGTCCATCATGCTGATATAATTGTTTAAATATCTGTACTCTGTTTCTATGTATGTGAAGCAGGTCAGAGCAACCTCTTCTGTTTTGAGGAAAACTGTATGTCTGCATTTAGCTACCTTCATGTTCTTGACAGGGAGAGAGGCAATTCTGATAAGGTTTAAAGCTGTGGAAGCAAATACAAAAGAATATGAATTTTAGAAAAAATTTTCAGAGAAAGAAGGTGAATTATTTAGTCTACAACAACAGAATTCTGTATCAGAAGTCTTTACTGAAAGTATTTCTTTACTGAGAGGATAGTCAAACACTGGAATGGTCTTCCTAGAGAGATGGTTGGCACTCCCAATCCTGTCAGTGTTTAAGAAATGTTTGGGCAATGTCCTTTAAGACATGCTGTAACTTTTGGCCAGTCCTGAAATGGTCAGACAGATGATCATCACAGGTCACCTCCAGCTGAACTGTTCTGCTCTGTTCTATTCTAAAATTAACAGCTACTTTTTCTACTGGTTTTACATGTCGTATTTCAGTAATCGAAAGTAACTAATAACATGTGTTCCTTTATATGGTATATCAATATATTCTAATAGTAAATTTCAGCTCTCTGTGAGGTGCTGCCTTTTTGAGGTACAGTGAAGGTCAGGTGGGAGTGCTGGTTTTATTTTTGGAAAAAAGCCCAAGCACTTTTACTCGCAGGTGAAACAATGAGTATAGTGCTTTGATACACTGCTCCTTTAAATCCATCTCTCTTTGGACTTCTCTGCTTCTTTTGATGCAATTCCAACTTAAGATAAAAATGGTAAATCATGTTCACGAGTAATCTATGTCGTAGCATGCAGACTTTGATAGAGTTATGTGAGAAATGATCTTGACCTATCATAAAAATCTTCATATATATATACACATTCTAAATTTAAAAACTATTCATAACAAGGTCAGGTTTGGAATACATTTTCTTAAAAAAAAAGCAAAGTCATGTTTGCTGATAATTCTTTGTCATCCACTTGCCATATTTTTCCCACACAGAGATAAATTTGATTAGAAGTATTTTTCATGCCTTAGAGAGCTACAGCTCTTTGGTTTTATTCAGAGAGGCTGCTTCATAGAAAGGAAATTAAGTTACAATTTTTAACACTGTGGGCTGTATATAATTTAGAATATTGTACAGTGAAATGAAAAATAATGGTCGAGGTCTGGTCCCATTGCAGATAATGGCAAAACTCACATTAAATTTGAGCAAAGTGGGATCTGTTTGTTTGAACAAATAGAGGAAGTCTCTATTATGTCAATCCTTGACGGAACCTTATTCCTCTCTGTTAATTTATTGTCAGATGTAGCATGTTTCAGGCCCAAATTCGGTTAATAAATAAGCAACCCTTATCACTAAAGCACTTGAAAGTATACTTTTAATGTTTTCTAGGGTAGAGATGGATTACTGGATCAGCCTTATGAAAATAAATGGCTAGAATTTTCCCATTGCAAATGCAAAAAGATTTCAAGTTGGAAAATGCAAAATCAAATATAACTCTATGTCTTTGTGGATTTATGGTTTAAGATAATAGACAAAACCAGGAAAGTGATTAAGTGTTAAGAGTAAACAATTTTGTCAAGGGCAGAATTACGCACATAATGTATTTTCACTGAAAAAAATGGCAATTTGCAAATTAGAGAAACAAAATGGAAGTGCTGATTAAAAGGAATATAAAAAAGCTACAAAGCTCTAGTAATGTGTTCCATTTTAATCTGCAAATGTAAAGAAATATAGCTGAAAAGACAGCTGTAGTAAAAAAAATCACTGTGCTTTATTTGAGTTTGTTACCTTTAAAAAAAGACACAACTTTAAAATTGTTAGTAATTTAAGTTACTATGCTTTTGGTTTTCTGCTAAGTTCTTTAAAGATTGCATTATTTGAATATTTTACTTTGCTGAAAGGTTTGACTTGTTTTATCATAATGCATTATGAAATTTTTCTAAGCAAGGTAATAATGTCAAATATTTAAACTAGCATACATTAAATACAGCACTATAGCTTCTGGCTTGAAAAATATTATACAGTATGGAAAGTGATGCTACAGGCATCGTAGATTATTTAATTACGATTCTTAATTTCTCATTTCCCTACATGGAATTTTTTCCTTTTACAGAATTCAACACAATTATGAACAAAAATGTTTCTTTCTGTTGTGATCTCATTAAGAAAAACCACTCTCTTTTTCAATTTCCAATTTCAACTGACTCATATTTCATAACAAAACTGTTGATGGATATTGCCTTGGAATATTCTTTCCCCCCCAGCAGAGCACTGTTCAGACAGCAATTCCTCTCTTCATGACCTAGGGGAATGGTTTCAAACACCACGTATCATCAGTACTGAAGACTGAGTCTCAGTGATATTCACTCCTTGTCTTTGAAATACGAACCAGCATATTTATGTGTTGAAGGAGGGTTCATCTTTCCTGAAACTCCCAAGTTTTTATGCATTTATGCCAATAGTTCCATACAGAGCACATAAAAACCAATAATTGTAGGCAATATCTGTAATGCAAACTCATACAAAATAATTTGTGAAAGCATGGAACTTATATCGATAGAACTTATATCAAGACAAGGCTTTTGAAATATTGTGAATTCAAATCTTATCTGTACTTATTTTACACAACTTAGTCTGATACCTTAATTCATGCAAGCAGGATCTGATTCTAAGATCACTTCAATTAATGTCAGTGTTGCAGATTAGTTTTGTACTGTTTACTAAAGGATGTAATGTTAACACATTATTCTTCTGTCTATTCAGTCAACTAAGAGAAATATGTTTCACCACCATGTTTAAACATGATTGTTTTGTAGAATAACATATAAGGGATATTGACTCTAAGTTAATTAGAATTTGATTTAATGGATTTAGAGGACTTCAAATTAATCCTTTAAGCAGGTGTAAGGCTCCTTGCAAGAGTCTTACTTCTACTGGACTTTACAGGCAATATATAGAATATAAAAAGGAACTTCAGATATCTGTCATCCTCAAACCTATAGCATCAGTGTGCACTCTTTTCTTTATGGAACAAGGAAATAACAAGGAAATATACGTTAAAAACAATGGGAAATTACCTAGCTTGAAGGGGGAAAGTATTGCTTGATTGAATAGATTTGCTCTCTTTTCTAAAGTCTAAGTTTTTATAGTCCTGTCAGACACAGCTTTTAAATGATCAATCTTTGTTTCAAGGTGTTGCATATTTTAAGAAATTTCTTGCAGTATTAGTGTCTGGTGTTTTTTATTATAATATAGGACCAGAGTACTAAGTCTCATTATTCATACTGTAAATGTGCCATTCTGGTTATAATAAATTCATCCTTCTGTTAGCTAGTGCTGGCTGCAAGAATGAGGTGAGACCCTTGTATCTTTCTTAAAGCACTTTTGCCAATAAAATTAATCAATATCTCTGTTTAAGTCTTTTACAGTCACTTTACCTCCAGTAGCTTATTTTTTGAACAATTTCTCCTTTGATATTCAGACTCCAAAACAAATTGAATAAAGATACAGAAGGCCAAAGTGTAATGCAGAGCTGTTTGGCCTCCTTTTGCAAAAAAAAAGGGAAATATAGTGGGATTCAAGACAAAAGAAATAAGTTAAGCCAAGGAATAGGTAATGCAAAGATTGTTCTATTAAATTATGTGTAATATGAATGCAGAGGACTTGGACAACAGTTTATATTGAAAAGCTCCTGAATATACATGATTATCCTCATTTGTTCCAAACTGTGAATATGAAAATCAGGATTATGGGATTTATCAGATTTTATTTTTTTGTGTAAAACCAGCGAGAACATTTTTATTACATGCTAATTTTCTTTTCTTGCCTGTGATAAAATTATATAGTCTCTAAACCATTAAGAGTACTTCTTTATTTTCAGAAATGCAGTGAATTCTCAATAAAGTTACTAGGATGGGAAGAAAGACCCTTGAAGAAGCTGCTGCAGTGTGGCCACCACAGCTCACTTACTGTCCTGTCCCACCTGGGATAGGAAATCTGTTCAGTGGTTCTCAGCAACTCAAATTTTCTCTCTTTTTGAGAAGTCTTTTAAATCTGATTAATTAATTTGGTGGCTATTTGTTAAAGTCTATTTGGTTAATACATAGAACTGCTCCTGAAGATCAGGATGAAAAGAATCTGATTTATAGTTATTGACCACTTCCAGAAAAAGCCAAGCAGGGACACAAATTGAGGGAGAAGATGAATTTAATGCCTGGAGCTCTTTGAGGTAAGGTAGTCATATACACAATTATTTGTCGGCTTAAGCGCTTTTGTAGCTACAGCTATAAATACTTATAGGAGTGGTCTCATGTGATTTCTAATGTGTTTGTATTTTGGTTCCTGAGTGTAAAGGTGGGATTTGATCCTGAAAATGGTTGTGCATTGTACAGCTTGATTCTGGATAATGCAAATGGCTTTGTAGTCATGATGAAACTGTTCTGGGCAGTAAATGAGTTTGCAAAGCTTTGCCAAATTAGTGCTCAAGTTGCCAGAACCAAAGACCATTACAGGAAAAGTTAATCAAATATGCAAACTGAAAATTGCCAGATTACTTAGTATAGTTTCTAATATTCTCTATTTTCAGTAAATGTAGACAATTCTTTAAACAAGATTAATTAAGGTAGTTTCTTTATCAATACAGGCTTTTATTTCCTTTGGATAATGTTATTCACACCAAGGAAAAGTAAATATCTCTTGGGTATCTGTGTTCTTACTATTATGTGGTTAATAATTGCTGTCAAAAAATCATTTCCAGTGGTGCTTCAGAAAGTAAATAACATTATCATAATCTGCAAAGTCAGCATACCTTTTTTTATCAGACCCTAAAGATGACAAGGTTCAGTGATGGCTTGATGTTTATGGTACTTCCTCCTTTATTTAATTTCTTCTGCAGCATTGCAGAACTGTGTGTAAGCAGTTCCCTATTCCTCTGCAGTGGAGATGCACTTGATATTAACATTATTACTTTCAATGGAGATATTTTTTAGTCATCCCACTAAAGTCCCTAGTTCTTTGGTAGCCTTCTGCCTCTGCCACTGGTCTCCTCATTCAAATGAATGAGAGACACTATGAAAGCAAGTGACTTTGGTTTCTGTTATTTAGTTGTTTTCTTTCTAGTAAAGTAAAACCACAGAAGTCAGCAACTCTAAATGGAACTGAGAGATGTGTAACTGGTTTGGGAAAACACCACCAAATTCCTGAGTAAAAAAACAAAGAAAAGAAAAATATGGGACTCAGGTTTTTTAATTGCCAGGAAGTAATAGGTCCGTGTGTGAGTTTTGATTAATGTCAATAAATAGACTCTGATCTGTAAGAGTTTGTCTCTTGCTAGCACCACTAGCTAGCACCACTGTGTGCAGATAGGCTATCCCTGTATCTTCTATGCTTCCTGCTCCTGCTCCAACCATTCCGTGTCCCCCAGGCTGTGGTGATTTCCGGGAGTTACAAAGCTTGGGTTGCACCGCTGCGATATGGCAGCCAGCCCTTCAGCCTGCTTTGACACAGCAGTATCCAGATACCCGTGCTTGATCTGTATGCTGGGTTAGAGATGCTTTAGAAATGGTCAATGCAGTGTCATTGCTTACAAGCTGATGGGAAAACAGCCATTATTTTATATAGGGTTGATTTAATTAGCCAGCCACCTAGAGAAATGCTTTTTGGCTAATGCCTTGGTTTCTTTAAAATGCAGAGTAAGGAATGCCTTAAAATGTAATGCTTTATTACTGTAAGCCATAAATATTTGGTTTTCTTTGTAAAAAGTGCCCATCCCAGCTGAATAAAAAAATAAAAATTAAAAAAGGGAGAGGGTTGGGTACTTTGAGGGGTGGATACTTGGCAGGGAATGTGCTTGGGTGTGAGTGAGGGCAGGAGCCACAGGTGCACTCCTGGTGAGGGCGTCTGTCAGTCTCAGGTGAGCAAAGGCTTCCCACTGTGAACCGAAACCAGTACAAACCAGGAAACAAAAAGAAATATTCATTCAAGCTGTCCACGTCAGACTGCTGAGGAAGCAGGCAGGTCAGTTTGGTTAATCATTGCCAAGACAGACATTCTCCACTGATCATATGACCAGACCACATCTGAGATAAGAAAACACCCATCCCGAGCAGAAGGAATTGAAAAGCCTCCCTTATTTACATGTTCTGGCTTTATTGTTTTGCTGTAACAGAAGAGGTTCCACACTTTGCTGTTCTCAGAGCTCAGCCCAGCGCAGCTGTTGTGTTGCTTTCCTGTTCTGAAGAGGAAGTGAAAAATTCCCTCCACACGTGTGCTGGCACTTGAGTGCTTAGGTTTCACTCCCTAACTGGGAGCCATCTGTAATGAGCTCTCCGTGGGACCCAGAGAGGAGCTTCCAGCTGTGCCAAGAGTTGTTTCATTTTGCGCCAAAGGAGAAGGGGAAGAAGAAATCCACAAAAAGCTAAGATGTGGATGGTGCAAAAATTGGTCTAAGGGTCTTTCAACCAGGAAAAGCAAAAGAAAAGCAGAAGCAGAAGAAGCAACAAAGAACCAGGATGGGAAACTTCTGCCGGAAGCACTGTTCCTGTTTGAAGCCTTACCTTCCCTGCTTATTCTTTGGGAGAAACGATGAGGAGGATGACAAAGGAGGCCAGGTCTTTGCCAACCTTGCTGTGGTAAAACCTGACCTCCAAGCAGGACAGAAGGACATAGAGAGTAATATAAAAGAGAAACCTTTACCTCCACTGCCTGGCCAGCATCTAGCAAACATTTGCAACTTCGTGGCACTGTTCGACTATGAGGCTCGCACTGAGGACGACTTGAGCTTCCGAGCTGGGGACAAGCTGGAAGTGCTGAGTACATCCCATGAGGGGTGGTGGTATGCCAAGCTCCTCCTGCCAGAGGGGTCAGTCTGTCCTGGCCGCAAGCTCACGGGCTACATCCCTGCCAACTACATAGCTGCTGACCAGAGCATCGAAGCTGAGCCGTGAGTAACCCACGTTGTGTGAAATGAGACTCTTTTCTGTTATGTTAAAAGGCTTTGGGATGGCAGCTCATGGCCTTTCTCTTGCTGGGTTGTACCCTGCCACGTTCAACCTCCAGTTGGTCCTAGAGGTGGTAGCACTAGCTGGCATGTGCAAGGAAAAGACACTGTGGTCACAGGAAAATAAATTACCAAAGGCAGAGTGTGGAGGGGTTTTATTTTGTTTTAAATAGTTTCCTTCTCTGATACACACTAATCAGTTGTTTAAAAATCATCTGGGAAGATCAAGTTGGTTACTGCTGTGATGGTTCATTATTTTTATTTGTATAAGTTTAAGTGTGTATCAGATGACCCCAGAGAGTAGAAATATATGACTTCTGCCCTGAGTACTGTTCAGCTTAATCATCTGCAAAGTTACCAGTTAATCAGCTAAAGCAAGCTACCTTTACACCTTTTAATCTTCTTCCAAATGATGGGTGGGTCCCTAATAGATACATTTCTAATGGTTTCTTCTAGACTATGTGCATTTTCTCTGGAGGCAAATCTCTGCTCTCAGGACAAAATTAACTGCAGCAAGTACTGCAAAGGGCAAAAGTGTACATAACAACAAAGTACAGATGAACTTGTTAAACTTTCACAGAGTTTAATTATCCATCCCATCTTCTTCTGCCTCTTCAAAGCATGCCAGATCTTATTAAATATTCTATGAATAGGAATCACACAGAATCAGTTACTTGCCTCCCTAGTGATGATGAGTAAGGTCTCATCATGGTTCTCATGATGCACATTACTTCTGTGTGTTGAAGTCAGAGGCAATATTTTCTGAAACAGGTCTGACTGCAGTTCCAGGGGTATGTTTTGGCAAAAATTATCACTGTGTGAAGAAATGCCGTAAGCGACATTCATTATTAGTCTCAGAATGAATGTTGACTTTAGAGTGATGGTGATGCAGCCTTTCAGTTAAATCTCATTCGGACCTGAAACATCATCTTCAACCTGATCTGCCCACTGTACTGCCACAGGCTAGGAAAATTGGCTCAGATATGATTATGCCACTCTTCTATCAGCTATAAGATTTTTGCTACAGGCATTTTAGGGCAACTCTAAGATTAATCTCTAACCTGAAGACCTTAATTTCCAGAGTGTGACCAGCTGTTTCTATTTCTGTATTCAGGCAGACAACACTTTCGATGGTCATGTTCAAAGAAATACTTCCAGCTGGAGAAATTAATCTGCAGGGAAGGCATTTTCTGAATCACTAGATAAATGGTGGTAGGCTCTAATTTAGCTCAGCTTGGCCTTTGGTCTCTTTCAAGAGCTAGTTTTCTTAGAAGTCATCAGAATTCTTCATGCTGTTAATACTTCGAAAGTAATTTTTCTCAGTTATACAACATCTCAGCTCCAAATGTCCTTATCTTTCTATATCTAGAGCTTCAAATACAAAGTAAAGTTTGCCAAAGTGTATTGTTGTATAACCTTTGTTTTTTTACTTGTTACTGAATCAATTTTATTGTTTTTTTTTACTTTTTAAATATACCTTTCTCCCTTTATAGTAAAGACTAAGTTAGAAGAAAACATTTTTCTCTATAGATTGTTAGAACACTGGAGAAGAAAAAATGGAGAGTTTTTCCAGTTCTCAGATGAAGTAATTTCTCCAAAATGAGCTTTTTATTTCACAGCAAGATTAATGTGGCTTAAACATGTTGTTTTTTCTGAGATTTCTTTCTAAGTTACTTGGCTTTAGTGATCTTCATATATATACAAGCCTGTCTGCTGTCAGCCCCCACAAATATAATAGACAAACTGAGGTTAGAAAGGACCTCTGCAGGACATTTGAAGAGTAATCCCAACTCAAACAAGGCCAAAATAAAGATAGACCTCTTTGCTTTGTTGAGCATTTCCAGTTGAGCTGTTCATCCTCATAGTGAGGATTTTTATTGCCTTGCATCAAATTGGAAGATCCCTTGCTACAATTTCCTCCAAGAACTCCCTTTCACCCACCCTGTGTAGTTTATACCTCTGTTATCCTAGTGAAACAGAAAGAACATGAGTAATGATGGTTTAAAGAACTACCCTTTGTTTTCCCTAAAGATTGCACTTAGAAAAAAGGTTGATCTAGTGTCTCTTTAATTAAAATTCAAAGATTAATTAATTCTCTCTACCACAACCTAAGTTTATCTTCTCTCATCTCTCTATTTTGGTTTTAATTCCCTTTGGTGTTGGCCAATTTTTCATGGCCATGATACAGACATTTGTGGAAATATACGAAGTTTCTAATGCATCCTTGCATCCTGTATGGCAGCCCTTTATGGTCCCAGCACAGAACTGACAAAGAATGGAAGACTCACAATCTCATGTTCACCTGCCAAAATGCACATTTACCATATATTTGCAGTGTGTTTTTTATGCTTGCAATATTTTCCAGGCACAGTTGATCAACAGTCTTTGACTTAATGGAATGCACATTTTGTCACACCAGCCATCTTCTGTACATCTGTGGAGACAACAGGAATTTTATTTCTGGATTGCATCTCCATCTTACAAGCAAAGAAACACTTGCTATTCTGTTCTGAGAAACAGATTTAATTCATGGTGTGACTCTTAGGAAGCTTGGGAAGAAAACCAGACTGATCACATTCTTCAGCAGCTGATTTCATCATGTTTGTGTAGAAACTATTTTAAAAATTGCATTCATATGCATGCATGGCTACTCAAAGTCACTGAAATAGAGGAATAGAGAGGCATGAAAGGTTCTACGATGAGATGACAGGGCCACTCCATAAGTTTAGCCAATAGATGCTTGAGAACTGCTTGCAGAATAGTCAAATTTCTTTTGCTTATCATTTCAGTTTTGCCTGTGACCTTGAAGAGTATTAACAAGCAAATATATATGCCCTCTTTTATCAGCATAATAAAGACATATTATAGAGACAGTTAGAGATCAGATAGTCCATCTGGAACTGTGTTGTCAGTTCTGGCAGAGAATAATGCTGGATCATTGCTTGTTCTCAGCAAGTGCTGCAGCAGACCAGTTTGTCTCCTTGCTGAAGTGTCTGTGAATTTTTATCAGGGAGAAAGGCATGCTTTTTGTTTTTGCTTTTCCTTGGTAAGAAAGAGAATGAAGTAAAGCAAGGAAAGTGAGAAACTTCTTAAGATAACAATTTTTCTTCCTGGATGTCTCTGACTGTCTGATATGACTGAGGTAGAGCTGATAAGGTGGATCAATATCTGGGGTAAAGGCCAGAAAGGACTTGCAATATCTCATCTGGGGAAAACAAAAAAATAAACACTATCCATAACAAAGACAATTTTCATGTATCCTTGGCTATCAGAATTGAGAAAGAATGAGATTTCTTTACTGTGTTGCTCTCCTCAGACCAAAGGTTATTGGTAGAAGCTGTATGCTACAACTGAAGGGGGCATTTTTTATATTATATTTTGCTAGTGTATTTATATTATATAGTAGAACTAAATTATACCAAAAGTCAAACACTTCTTATTTGTGCATGATTTCTTGTTAAGAAAAAAAGGTCGTTTTCCTTCCTACCTTTGGCTTGAGTGATCTCTTAGTAGGTGGATGACTTGGGTGAAATTAGTAACAATCTGTGTGAAAAGGGGAAAAAATGGTAAATCCATGGCTTAAGTTCTGTCAGCTGCAACATTTCAGTCCAAACATGTGCTGCAGAAGATGAAATGCATCCAAGAATGGCACACCTGCTACAATGAAGTCTGTTTTGGGCAGACTGAGGAAACAAGGCCCTTCATTTTTATATTTACCAGTAAAGCCTCGCATTGCTAAGCTCTTCTAGCACCTGCAGTACTACTTATACCAAAAACAACCTGTCAGGTGCAGAGATTGTGAAGGAATTGTTTTTAGTATCTCTGGAGACAGGTGTATTCTCCTGGCCCCACCTGGGATGGGTGGGACAAGGCAGCTGGGGAGTGGAAGCATTAATCTGGCAAACCATAGTCACATAGTGAACTTTCTCTTCATGAGAAAATAAATCTGGTACCATGAAAATGTTGTTTTAAATAATATCCGACCAAAAGCAGACACAAACTATGCTAATGATAAATTGGCAACTGTAAGAGCACTTGGTGCTTTTCTTCTCTCTGCATCACAGGTAGCAGTCAAAACCACGAGCCAGATAGATTTTTCATTTCTAATTTGAATTAATTTCTAGTTTGAATGAGGTTGTATCTGCTGCATCCCATGAATTTGGAATGCTCTTCTCTCAGTGTTTAGACACACAACATTTAGAAAAAGGAAAACAAAAAACATTATTGGAGATAGAATCACATAATTTAATTTGCACATCCAACAAAGGATGATCAGAAAGAAAAACTTGACAAATACCAAAATCTGAATTAAAATATAGATCTTCCTGGCAAAAAGTGTGACCTTCCTGTCTCTGTGCTCTTCTTCTGTGTCTGTTATTCTGCACTACAAACAGGAACGATAGTAACATGTTCACCTGCTCTTGTTTTATTACTGCCAGTTGTTTAAACTAAACAAGAAAATGACATAGTGCAAATTGTTCTGGATGAAAAATATAGCCCAGCTCTACAGTTCATTTTAATGAAGCAAAAATAAAAGAAAACACCTCCCTACTGGAGTGACGTGAATTCTGGTTTTGATAGAGAAAAGATAGATTGTACTTAGAGGGGGCTCTTGCCTGCCATCCTGATGGACCTGTTGGCTATTTATTGAAAGACAACTTACAATCATAAAATCATAGAATCACTGAGGTTGAAAAAGCACCCCTATGTTTGTCACTGGCCCCAAGAGCCACATCCACATGCCTTTTGAACACTTCAGGCATGGTGATTCAACCAGTTCCCCAGGAAGTTTGTTGCAGTGCTTGACAATCCTTTTCATGAAGAAATTTTTTAAAATAACCAACCCCCTTCCTTGGCACAACTTTTCCTCTCTTCGTGTCACTTATTACCTGGAAGAGACTGACCCCCACCTCACAACAACCTCCTTCCAGGTAGTTATAGAGAACAATGAGATCACCCTTGAGCCCTTTTTTCTCTAGACTAAACAACCCCAGCTCCCTCAGCTGCTCCTCCTCTTTGTGCTCCAGACCCTTCCCCAGCTCCATTGCCCTTCTCTGGACATGCTCCGTACCTCAGTGTCCTTCCTGTAACGAGAGAGTCCAAAACTGAACAGAGGCCTCACCAGTGCTGAGTACAGAGGGACAATCTCTGGTCCTGCTGGCCACACTACTGCTGATACAGGCCAGGGTGCCACTGGTCATCACTTATTCCATGTGTTCATGCCAGCATTTTTGACACAAGACTGCTGTGCTGAGGGAAGCAAATCTGTACAAATTCCTAGTAGATTAGGTCAAAGAAGATCATAGCAATTTCTTTTAACTTTTGTCAGTTTTGAAAGTATTTCTTATCTCTTATATCTTATGTAGGTATTTCCCAGCTGGTAGAAACTGAGCCCCAGACCTAATCAATGAAACCTCACCAATCAATTTCACAGTGAGCTTTTTAAACAACCTTCTGAAAGCAGAAGTGTTTTGTAGGTTATTTTTGTCAATCTCCATAATTCCTTCACCTTCAGTTACCTGACTCAGCTTTAACTATTTCATTGACTGAATCTCAGTTACTGTATGTGAACAATGAAGCTTTAACTGGGCTGACTTGTTTTAGACATCCTGCAAAGTGAGGCTTTTGGGGTTTCATTGGTTCATGTGGGTCATTTTTCAAAGTGGTATTTACAATCAAAATATCTAGAAACTTTTTTGAAAGTGAAACCTTAGATTCTACTGAATATCTCAGAAAACTGAATGTAATCCACTGTGGTTTCTGTGTACTCCCTCTCTCTTGCTCTCATTGTTCCTCATTCTGTCACAGTACAAACTCCTGAGGACACACCAGAATCACCACTAATCACCTTGTACTGAAATGAACTTGTAAAAATTGTTAATTGCTAGCATGACTAGACAAAGTCATGTAGTCACTAGTACACGAAGTACTAGTAGGTTGTTCATGCATTCTTGGAACCTGTTAAGTACAAAAGTCATTCTTATATATTTTCTTTTTTTGGTAGAATAAGTCTCTATCACCAAAATCTGTATGTAGTATAAAACATTGAAAAGCTTTTATGTGAAATTCCATCTTTTCTTTCAATTGATATACTTAATCTATGGGGTTTTTTTTGTGTGTGCACACATATCTACACACACACAACTTAGAGAAAGTTTATAAGACATTTTTAAGATCATGCAATACAGCCCTGTGAGATGAGGTGTGTATTGCAAAGCTAAATCATGTTTTTGATGTTTTTTGACTTGGGAGTGCCTTTCTCAAATTTAAACAATGGAATACTGTAAAAAGACCATTAAATTAATAATTTAACTTCTTTAACTATGGTTAAGCATTCCAGTGCTGTCTTCAAGCACATATCAAACTTTGACTTCATTTCTACTTAAATATTTAATTTCTTAATTTCTTAAATATTCAAAGACTATACTGAACACAAAAGGAAATTATTTACCAAACTGTAAAGTGAAAAATTTTTTCAAGTGCCAGTACTATTTATACATCTATGTGCATATCTGTGTCCAGACAACGTGTCTCTGCTCAGAATAGTGGAAGGAGTTGTGACATTGTAGATGAGCAGTTCATGAAAACTTGTCTTACTAATGTCACCTATTTTCTTTTCTATTTCTCTATTCAAATTCTGAGAAATTAGGAAATTTTATCCTACCTTGTCTTTATTTGAAATTAGTGTGAGTATTATATATTATAATCATTAGCTACTAGCTTTCATTACCCTATTATGAAGACTATGGCAATGAATCACATGAACACAAAAAAAAAAGTCCTTAAAACACATCCTGCAAACACAGCCAATTAGCTTTCCCTAAGGCTTGATGGCCTTTACAGTGCCTTTTAGAGAAAAAAAAGCCACATACTGGTCTTAGCAACTCAATAGTCCTGTTTGATGGGGTTTTCCCAACTCAGTAGGAATAACCGTTGTGCATGCTTGCATAGATTAGTTGTGTTTGAGTAATGTTGTTGGCAAAAACATTCTCCAGGTATTGTGCAATGTTTCCTCAATAGCTGTCTTTAATGGCTCTCTGCCCAGGACAATACAGAGCTGTGCAGAGCTGAGTGATCTCTGAGCAGGTTTAGAACTGAGAAATAGTAACCAGGAGTTCAGCCTAAGAAGTGCTAAAGCTGGGCTCATTTTAAACAAAGTAGGTCAGGTGTCTCTGTGAAGAATTATTTTGTCACATGTGAAAAGCACTGTTGGTTATAGAAGACTTTCTTTGTGTAAGATTCTATCTGCACTGAAGAGATTAAGACATAAAAACATAAGAGATACCCTACGAGGTCAAACCAATGGCTCCCTCTAGCCACATTGCTTTCAGAAAGGATTTTGTGAAAAGTGCGCAAGCCTTTCTTTGCTCTCTTACCTTTGTACTTCACCACAGGCTGGAAGTGTTGTATAAGCAAAGTCATCACTGCCATGTCTAATTATGGACCTATTGTCAAGTCTGCTTAGCAAAACCATAGGTGTTGACACTGCACAATTCTTTATTTCTGTTGGTGGGCAAAGACCAAGCTATTAGGACAAAAAACAACCCCACAAAATCCCCTCTCATGTCTGCAGAAACATTTCTATTTCTAAACAAGTGTTTGAGTTTTTTTCCCCCTAGATTGTTGATTGCGTAGTCATGAGTGAGAAAAAAAAAAAAAGACATGCTGAAAATAAATAGGCACAGAAGGAAATGGTAGCACTGCACATGTCCCTGTGACATTCAGGGACTGGTCCTTTACAGATCTCACCTATCTGCCCCATCTGATACACTAATGCCTCTAAGTCAACCCAGGCTGCAGGCATCAATGACATTACCTTCACAGATTTATCCATCAAACAATCTTGCTCCCTAACAAAGATGTGATGCTAAACCCAGGATATGTCCTGTTATTATCCTAAAGATATTATGTTCCAAAACGAGGCTATAGGAGACATTGCAAAAATTTTGATAGTGAGCAGCCTTCCAGCGGCATAGTGTAGATGGCACAAAATTTACCTGGACTTTAATTTTGAAAGAGGTTAGTAGAGAAAATATGATTCCTCAGACTCGGACACTTTTCTGTAGTAAAATATTTTGCTCTTTTTCAATCTAGGTATGCATAGCAGAAAATGAATATAATTTATTGGATGATATTTAAGAAAAAGTACAAAATATTATTACAGATTTACAGCTCTGTGTAAGAGGAAAAGTCAATTTTCAGGTTTTTTAAACAATACGATGTAGGATATATTTGAAAGTCCTTCTTGTGTAAAAACTTTAAAAATAAGAGATTAAACTGCTTTACATAAGAAGTTGGTCCTTCATCAAAATTTTCTCAAATGCTGGCATTCAGGTTTTCAACTGATATCTGTGTAAAATAAAAGAGTGTTATAAGAAATTAGAATGGAAATTTGCATCTTTGTAGTATTCAGTTCTCCAGACAGGCCTAGAAATCGTCTGGAAATAGCTTTTTAGAAGATCAAACAATGTGTTGGTCATGAAAAAATATTTTTTCTATCACTTAAACCACATAGAAATACATACTTTTTTCATGCTGGTACACTAATCTTAATCAATAAAAGCTAGAAAAACAAAGCAGTGATTTAAGTGATAAGTGATAGCTCCATAAAGGATTGCACTAACTGACATTCCACTACTTCTGTGCAGAGTACTCTGTAATACTTTACGTTATAAATTTGTCTGCAGTAATGTCAGTAAGAATTTTTCCTTAGCTTTCACTCACTAAATTAGATATATGTCTAGCTTAATTACCATTTTTTCCCTGTATTTATAGCATAAAATTTTTTGCAGCACAGCTTTTTAAACCTCACTGCAAAAGAGAGAAAAAAAGAAATGTGGGAATGAATATGTACCATGAATTTCAGAAATGTTGAGAACTCACCAACCCCAGTTTTCCTTTTGAAATTACTGATCTTTTCAGTTAGTGGGCATCTCTGTAAGGGAATATGGGAGGAGTCTTTGCTGCTCTAAGGGTGTTTAATGAAGGGAGCCATAGCCAAGAACATGCAGACAAACCTGAGGGCCACACGAGGAGGGTGGTGATGATGAGGAGGAGCTGCTCAGTTGCACTGACAGAGAAGGGTATGTGGAGTGTGGGAACATTTGTTTTTCAGGATTATCTGGACCTTGCCAACAAGAAAAGGGAGGGAAACAAACACACAGACACCAAACCCGACAAGTTAATGTTAACAAAGACAATAACCAGAAACAAACTCAGTCACACTGGCAGATGAACTATCAGGAAATGACAGGCAAACTCAAACTATGCAGCTGATAAGGATGTAAACCTGGACGTTCAGGATGTTATTCCAGAATAACAACTTGATTAAAATAAAAAGATAATTATTAGTTTTCTGAATATGTGCAAGGAAAGAAAAAAAGAAAGTGACGTCTTGTTCTTATTACAGAGCTAAAATGCTTGAAAAATCACCCAAAAACTTCCTGTGATTGTGACAAGCCTTACATGGTGTTGTGATCTCTTGCAAAAGAAATATGTGTGAGGGTCTTGATCTGATAATACACACACTGATATTGGAGTCTGATGTGCTCCAGCTTTACTTCTGGAAGTCAAAAGTATCTTTATTGTGTCACCCTTCCCATCTATCACCCTGAAAAGGTTCATCTAAAAGCTGGGAGACTCTTTAAAAATAAATTTGTGCCCCCATGAAAGAGCCATTCTGTCCTTTGGCTTAGAGTCACCTGAGGATGCCAGACTGCACATTTTTTTTATGAGTCCCTCTGGGGGCAGAGTATCCTGGTTGTCCTCCACTGAAAGCTGACCTGACAGAGCGTACAAGTCCACCAGACTGCTGGCAATAGTCTGAAGTATGAGCCCAAGTGAATGTCCAAGAGAGAGCTCTGCACAAAATGGATGAAGATAGCTGCTCTGCCACCAGTGTCTTGGGCAGGCACGGGGGCTTTTTGCTTCTTAGGGTTTCTGTATTATTTCTGTCCTGAGTTTCTCTGTGAGAAAAGAAAAATAATTTCTCTGGAATGATTTTCTCAAGAAAATCAATTGAGTGCTTCTGGAAGCTGTAATGGTTTAAGTGAATGTATGATTGAAAATTTTCTTGTCTATTTCAGTTTCCCATGGTGTTAAATCAATTCATGTTATTTGTGTTCTCTATACCATGTTAACATTAAGGCTACCTCAAGATTTCCACTTTGTTCTTTGGTTATGAACAGCAGAGTTATTGCTACTTTTACACTATATTATGTCAGTATAGAAGTACAAATGTGTACAGGTACTACTAACATTGATTCAAGATTTTACAGTGCTATTTGAAAGACTCTATGCAGCAGAAATAGGGTCTCAAGGATGTATTTTAAGTTTGGGGGTTTTTTAAAGAGGTGATTATATGGCTATATTTCACACCTGAAATCCAAAAGCAAAGGATGTTAAAGACAGTGGTAGCCTTTCACTGACTCCAAATGCAAGTCGCTGTTTCAGAACAAGCTTTAAATGCATTGGAACCCTTATTCAGGTGCAAAATACAACAGAGAACAAATGTTGACAATTGACTTTAATCTCTTAAATGGGAGTTGTGTAACTAAAACATCACAAAAAGCAATATGCTATGACTTTTACCGACTGTTTGTTTTCTCATATAGAAGTACCTAGGAGCAGATTAAATAATACCGCATGTAGATGACTAATATTGTGGAGAATGAATACAAATGTTAAAATTAATTACACAATAGCAAAGCAGGGACTCACAAAATGAGATGAATTTATGGATATTTCCACAAATTAATCCTAACAGATTGTGATTTGGTTCCTATTGCACAGTGAACCCAGTATTGGGTGAGCTGTGCTAAATTACACAGCTTACGCACTTGGCCTTGTAATATTATTTCTACAGGAGAAAGAGTCATTTCCAGTCATTACTGAGAGCAAGAGTAGCCAAAGGTGCAATGGTTTGTCAACCTGCTGCAGACTCAGAGCAAATCAATTTCCATGTTTGCAGCACAGTCAGCTGCCATTATCAACTGCTGAGAAATGAATGTAGTATTATTTGTAATCCCTTACAACGCAATCAGGTGACAGGATGGTCATGGCCCAGCATGGGGAAGGTTTACACACAATGTGTCACTGATTTTTAGACTAATGCACAAGTAATCTTGGTGTTTATGTTTACAAGATAGTAAATTCGTTTTAGACTGGAAGAGGAAATGCCTGCCATTGTGGTGAGCTTAAACCAACTTACTCACTGTTGAATTTTCTGTTATCTAAACAATCCCACAGAGTTACTTTTCTGTAAAAGCCTGCAAAGCCCTGACAGGCCCTTTATTTAAGGCCCTTTATTTAGACTCCTTTATTTAGGGCACAGCTCATTATTTATTATGCTGAAAACTATGGTGTAACACAAAAAAAATCTATTTCTTGGACCAAAACAGACTTTAAGAGCTCAGAGTCCTTTTTGACACATCTGTTGCCCTCTTCAGATGAGAAAGTAATCTCCTGCAGTTTCTTCATCTCTGCCCCAGTGATTTGTTAGTGGAACCTGGCATTCCTTTTGGGTCTCAGATACACATAAGATCAGTCTGTCAGGGTAGGTGGGAGTTTTACATTTGCAGCCATTGAGATGGTGTGGAGTAAGCTACTCTTCAGTGTTACAGTCCAGTTGTCAGTGATTAGTAAATTGAAACCATCTATTTTTAAAGACACTATACAATGAAAGTGTGGTGAATCTGCTCCTTCAGTCTAGAAGTATAATGACTTTTTTTTTTCTGGCAATAACCTGCAAAATCCCATCTTGCTACAAAGAAATGGTAGCAAAAGTAATGCCTAATTTTGGTGGTAGGCTCATAGACATTCAGTCCCTAAAATATTTCCTCTGTTTATTAAAGTGCTATATTTACGATATTATGGTATTTAAGCATCTTATGCACATTGTAAATTCTAGCAAGATAGTGACTATAATATAATAGAAACATAGGTTTAAATTGCCTTGTTTTAGCTAAAGGTCCCCTTTTATGTGGGTGAATGTATCACTTGTGTTCTAGTGTGCATATTCATTAGCAAATAAGTATGGGATGAGAGAAAGGAAAAATGTCTTCTTTCTCCTGGAAGAAAGAAGCAGAGAGGTTTCTCAAGAGTCCTTCATTTTAGCTTTGTATGAAATCAAAATATGCCCTGAAATAATGTGAAGAGTATTGCTTAGTTTTATCTTGTGTTCAGATAGTGTAATCACTTCTGAACAAAATTTTTAAAAAGGGTTATGTTTTGTTGGAACTTCCGTTTGAAAATAGAAACAAAAAAAACCTTTAATTTTTTAAATTATTCAAATTGAGTACTTTCCCAAATTAAACTATAATATTTTGTTTAGAAAATAGATGGAGAAGTATAATTCAATTCTCTTTCCCTTTTTGCTTCTATGCCTCTTCTCATATTTCCTCTTATATTCTGCCATCTCACCAATAAAACTCTCTCAAGTCTAACATAAATTTAGTGTTTCTGGAAAAACACCAACCAGTCAGCTATATCTGATGACAAGAACACTAGGAAAACATTATCCAAAAGCCAAGAGCAAAATGGGATCTGTTATTTTCCAAAACTGTATTTCGTACTGTAATGATTATTCAAAGAAAAATCACAATGTTGATCTCAAAGTGTGGAAAATTCAGCAAAACTTAGAGCATGTTGCTACAGACAGTCACTTTCAAACATACAGACAGACTTTTAAAAACATCAACTGGTGTTGTTCTGTTGCTTGGATAGATATCTGCTGCTTGCACAGAGTAGAAAAGAGCCTTTTTTCCACACAACTATTTTATACACATCTATTCACATGCTCTATTTTTTTCTCTGTGGGAAGAAAACCAAACTTATTCCACCCTCTGTGAAAAGACTCAGCAGCTCCAAGTCCCACACAAGATAGTCTTCATTTTAGTTTGTGATAAGTTATTCAACAACAAGGTTCTGAGCAATATACATGACTCAGTTCTTTCCGTATGAAGCAAATTCATTGTAGTTGCCAAGGGTTCAGTGTGATGCCTGACATAACTGTTCCTGAAAACTTGAATTTCTGGTTTTACTTGGAGGGAATGAGATTCTAATTGTGGTAAATAAGTAGACAGAACTGTGCTGAGTCACTATACATAAACAGTTTAAATGTTTTTTTATTTCAATTCCAAGTCAGGTACTCTCTGCAGTCTGTTAAGAGATGATTTACTTATATAGACAGAGAAGGGTATTGTTACATAAATGTTTTTAACAATCTCCCCTGATTCACTTTTTGCTGATGGCACTTTGGTGAATGAGGTTTAAAGCAATGGCTTCTAGAAAATAAGTATATGCGATGAAAACTAATGCTAAAGTATTCTTTTGGCAAGTACAAAAATGAGTGCTGTGATGAACTAAGAAAGTGAACGAGAAAAGATCTCTATAGAGAAATCCTTACAGTGAGATTTAGTTTGTGAAATTGTTTCAAGAGATGTTCTGTAAAATTGTTTTCCCAAGTAGGACTGCAATGGCTGCCAAAGGCCAGGCTCCCTGTGGGAGGAGGGTAAGATGAAAACCAGCATTTGCTGAGCAGTGCAGCAGCTCAACAGCATGCTGTAGCCCTTGGCCAATAAATGCAGTCCTCAGCTTTGTCTTTCTTTTCTCATAATTGCCTACTAACTCTGACTTGCTTTTCTCAATCCATCCACTTGCTAATATTCTATGGTCCTCTCAGCTTTGAATTTTTACTGTTCTGTTTTCTCCGTTCCTCCTTCAATGTCCTATGACTTCCCTTACCGTTAGATTTAAATTCCTTCTTCTTAAATTTTGTCCTTCCATGTACCCTTCAATATCTGATAATAAATGACAGTCAGAGACAGACAGAATTAAAAATTATCCCAGGTATGCCTGTAGAAAGAAGTAAGGAGGAAAGGCTCTGCCTGAAAACCAACCTTTGGTTTTCTGGATTCTGCCCAATTAAAGTCTGCAAGCTCTAGAGAAATCCCTGACTTTTCACTGTGTAGATTCTTATGCCATTTATGAGAAGGTTTGTGTTTTTGAAAATGCTCTTGAAAGGAATCTTGCTGGCAAGTGTTCATCTTCATGGTTTAGCCAGAGTATAGATTTTTTCTGGTTTTTGTAGGTTTTATCTCATATGTTTTGGAGGGGTTTTTTTTGTTTGGTTGTTGGTTTGTTTTGTGGGGCTTTTTGTTTTGTTTGTTTGTTTGTTTTGGTTTTTTTCCCCCTGGAAACCATCGTAAGGCTCACTGTAGACTGTACAGGGAAAAATGGAAGCAGCCAGTGCTCATCTCCCATTCTCTCCTTCATACCTTCATACACACATCTCATCATTTGTAAAGCACATTTTTTTCTTAATTATGTTGTATCTGGAAGACTTTCATCTATGCAGTGATATTTCCTAATTTTTTGAAAATCAGCTCTTGAAGCAATGCTATTACCTAATTAGTCTTATAATTAAAACAACCTAATATTTTCATCAGAAGAGCTTGTTTAGTTGCTTTTAATTTTTCCAGACTTTATCTGAATGAGTGTGAATTTTCTGGGATTGATACCAGGTATAGGTGAGGCACAGGCTGCCTCTTTCTCTGCCTGAGAGCAAAAAATGTGGCTCAGAGCAATACAAGAAATCTTTTGTTCATGTATGTTGGAGAAAGGGCTTGATATTTAACAGGGAAGATTGCTGCACTAAAAGTGTGTGCTTTTTCACTATCTAAGAAAATTTTGCTTCAAAATAACCAAGGCTTTGAAAATACAATTAGACTTTATATGTAGTAACTGAACATATTCATTAAAATTTGACAGTGCATTCTCTATTTTTGATATTTTGGGAAAACCCAGAAATGCTTGGAGCCTTCCTGTCAGCATAGAGAGGACTTGCTGGTGGCTCCCTTGGTAAATTTCTGCCTCTGTTTCTGCACTGTTCTTTACCCACAGCAGACTGCAGACCTGGCATGGACTAAAAGCTGGTTCAGCATCCCTCTTTGTCCTGCATGGATGACAGCAGTGAAGAGTGGTGTACACAAGCCTGTTCAGGTTTCCATGTGCTGAGTAAGGGCAGTGGTCACAGGGTGATCATATGATGAAAGTAATTGAATAAGACCCTGGAGGATCTCTCTGTCTCTGTCTCTTTAGCTTTCCATGCATCTCTCCTTGCCTTCTGTGGCACAGAAGTTAGTGCCTATTGCTGTCCAAATAAACCACTACATACTGCAGAACGTTAAATTCCCTGAAAGGCAGGCCCTGGACTTTTCAAGCTGGACAACCAAAATTAGTAGAAAATACTCATAGTGTTTTCATATTGCCTTCGTCCTTTTCTGGGCTGTTTCTCCACTGCAGAAAGTATATTACAAGGAAAAGCACCACAAAAAGAATTTAATGAATGTTTGTAATGCATTTGGATATTACAGTCATGAACACTGTTATAGAGGCTGCTAGAAAAGAAGCCATTCATGTAATTTTGTAACCTGGCAGTGAGAGCAGAGGCTAAACGATGTAAATTGTTTCAAACAGTGAAAAATGAACTCTATCTATGCAGTGACAAAACAAAATAGAGGGCAACTATTCAGTGAGCAGCATTCATATTAACACTGTAGGGAGCACTGGATATGACCATGTAATTAAAGACAGTATCACAGTGAATCTTCTGAAAATGGCTGAGTGGATGCCATGAAAGCAATATTAATATCGTCATCTCCTAACTTTGAAGTGCTTGAGTGTTACAGCTTTCTACGACAGTAGATTTTGAGGCATTTGAAATGTAAACTTCATATGCTGTTGTAGCTTTTCTGTATTTGTTTTTAGCTCTTACACAAGCTTTCTTCATTCCAGAAGAAACTGGTATATATGTGGTTTTGGTATAGATAGTGTCTAGGTTTTTTTTTATCCTCACCCAAGAATTTTTGCTCTAATTGCAGTAATTCTTTGCTTTTCTCAGTCAAAGAAACCTATTCCCCTCAGTCTAGTACTATGGACACAGCTAACACACTTGAGTTAATCTTCTGGAGGGCCAGATAACCTTTTTGTCAGCACCATTTGTTCCCTAATGGAGACTTCTGGTTGAGAACTACCGGAATCTCAACAAACCCTCTCAGCTGTTGACATTTAGCAGCCTCATGAGACCTACCCTAACGTGAGAAAGTAAATCCCAGTTGTAAGCACTTATGAAAAGTGAGATTGAAGATGCCCTTGTGCCACAAAGTGCTGATCCAGGATAGGATTATGCTGTTAATTATAACATCTTCAGTAATTTTTGAAAATAAATGTTATATGACTGATTTGCTATTATTCATTCTGATATTTCTCCATGCTATTTTTCAGCATTTTTTGTCCCCTTTCCTCCCTCTTCATTCCTGTTGCAATGATCACAGCTTCTGTATGTGGTTGTACCTTACTGCTGACTCAGCCCTCAGGATTTTTACTTTTAATTGAACATTAACAAAATTAAGAGTATGTCACAGACCTCTGCTTTTAGCCTTATCTTACTTCCAGTGTCCTGCAACTTGAATGAAAAACTGATATAATCTCCCCATATCCCAGCTACAACTACTTAATAAAGGAAATTCAGTGACTTCGGATATGACATTGTGGAGTTAATTCTGACTTTTCTCCTATACATATTAAATCTAAATAATGGCAGAGGATAAAAGTGGGAAACTGGTGAACCTTAAAGGAAATGGGTGAAAAAATTCCACATCATTTTCTCTGCTGGTTTTCAGTGGGAATAACAAAAGAGCATTGAGGAATCTGCTGAGATTTCCAAGAAATTTAAAGATTGCAGATGTTATTTCAGGGCTGGTGTTTAGTTTGGTCGTGAGCACCTTACCCATGGCCCAAAGAGGGACGCTCATAGAGTCCTTAATCAGAGTTTTTGTTGGAATATAATTGTGAAGGAGCTGCCCAAGGAGTGACATGCCCGAAGAAATATTTTGTCTGGCCTATGAGTGGAGTGCTTTGGATAAGGCTTAGCACATACCTTTTGTTAGAGTCAGGATTTAACATGTTAGGGATTTAGGAGAGACCAAGAAGAGATGTTGAATAGGACGTGTGGGGTCTGTGAAAGAGGTATCCAAGGAATGGCAGACTGCCAAAAAAAAATTTCTCCTGAGAGCATTTTCATTTGGAGCATGGCTGGGAGTCCTTTTTTTGGGAGGGGGTTAGAGTGTTGGATAGAGCTAATTTCAGGACAGAAAAAGCCCATAGTTCCCAGATTAGCTGAGATCTGTAAAATCTTCAGTCTCTATCTCAGATAAGTGCCTTGAACAGATCTGATCAGAAGGGGATTTTGCATTAATGAGAGGGAAGAAAACTCATTTGCATACTCTTTCTTTTTGCTATGGGAATATTTGTGGGTTTGTTTTTTCCACTGGGGCTTTTGTCCTTTGCTATGCATGTTACCAGGCACTGGAAACATTGCCAGTGATATAGAATTGGAGAACTTTGCCTCCACATTTTTCTTCAATTTAGCTCTTGGCCTATGTTACTCTTCCTGTCTTTTACTTTCTAGCTTGAAAGTTCCTGCCATGTCTTCCTGCTATAAGAAGTGCAGAAGTAGGAGTGACTACTTTTATTTTAGCAGATTTTTACGTAGCAAAGTACTGGGGACAGAAAGCAAAGCCAGGTAAATAAAGCTTTGACATTTAGGTGGAGATCAGCAGTGTATCGCACCATGGAGGACAGAAAGCTTCTCAGGAAAGGCAGTGATGGAGCCAGGTAGCACTACCCAACTTCCCTTGAACTCATGACTTCATTTTAACTCAAACTGGGCTGAATAGGCAGGCAGGAGTGAGCGTAAGGTGTCATAATCTTTGTTTCTTAAAAAAAATTGCCCTTCCAGCATACCCACCAGCATTCAGCTATATTCAGCTTCCTTTGCTGGAAGAAGCTCTTTAGAGGTCTGAGCAGGGTTACTGTCACAGTCAGGGAGCATGCCATGACAAAACCTGATATGATCGATGATGTAATGTGGTGATGATAAATGTGTTAGTGGAACTGAGGGCCAAAACAGATGTGATTACTAGGCTCACAATAGCCACAACAAATCTCACTGATATTTCAGTACTGAGCATCATCTGCAATAAGTGAGGACTGTGTTTGGTATGGACCTATACGAAGGTCAAATTTTCTGGCTCCAAAGTCATCTTGTATGTGGTGGCCAAAACGACCTGGAAATACTCTGGAATTTTTAATTAATGTATTCCTGAATGGTGGTGTAGGCAAGGGATTCAGGGGAAGCTGCTAGAAACAACTCCCAAAAACCAAATCTGGCATCCTACACTTAAAAGGGAGTTGGGGGGGTTGTATGCAGTGTTAGCCAAGAAAGCATGTTCCTGGGTCTTGCTGACAGAAGAGCACTGTTGCTGTGCTAGCCAGACAGCTCCTGCTAGAAATGGAAAACTGTGCCCCATTCTGAATGCACTCATTTGTGCAATACCTGGTAGTCTACTGATCCCACACTGACAGTCATGACCCAAAGTGACCTGGCTGTGAGCTGAAGTTCAGATTGATACTGTGTAAGAATTGCTAATTCAAACTTCTCCTGGACTGTCTGGTGCCAATGCCCTGCACTGAAGTCAGAGAAGTTACTTAATTTCCTCAATAGATAGTGCTTCATGTTTAGTTCTTGTTTTCCAAGTGTTCTGTTTCAAAACTTTCATCTGTCTTTGAGCTATAAAACATGAATAGATTTACCAAGGATTGGGTGTTGCTTTGGTCTGACCTTCCTATCCTGCAGAGCAGTATCTTGTGGTGAGCAATTACTTTGATTCATTATTACTTTTTAGAGTGCTTTTCCCTCTAATATACACACTTTTGGATGAAGTAAAATATTAAGCCTTTTGAAGCATAAGTTCAATTGCTAGAAATCGAAATAAGCTCTTCATGCTTTATAAAAGGAATTTAAACTTCCATTATACTGAAAATAGTACTTTAAATTCAGATGTGCTTTAGTAAAAAAAAAAAGGGAACAACAAATTAAATTATTTGCTTTGAAGTTAAGAGCTTTTTTTTCGCATTCAGTATTACTTTTGGTACTGTATAATTATTATTGCAAACCCAATGGCTTTGAACTAAGAATCAAATATTCAAGTGCTATTAAAAGTAATTTTCCCTGTATTTTTCTGAAACATTTTAATCAGATCATATAAAGTCAGGCAAATGAGGTAATACACAATATGTGTCCACTTTTCACCCTCCATAATAATTGCTTCAGTTATACTTACCTCCTCTAATATTATTGCTCTAATTATCTTATTTTGCAAGTTAGGATCTTTTTAACTGCTAAGCTTATCTGGAGTCAGAAGCTACATATTATGTATCCTCTTTATAACCTTTATTGGCAATTTCATATCGATTTAAGTGACGTTATTCCAGCCTAATAAAAATAAGTGTGTAAGTTGAAATGTTTCGAAATCAAAGAAACAGATACTTATGTCTAAATGTGATGCACTTATGTGCATATTATTTTCCCAAATCATGGTTTATATTGTAGATGTGGTTTTACATACACATAGTAATGGTATATTAGTTTATATTTCCAAAAGAAACCAACAGTTTCCTCTAGTTGCATAGATTGTATTACTGCTCAAGTTTTCAGCTTTAGAAATTTGACTTACTAATAGTGTATATTCAAATGCTGAGTCACATAAAGACTGTGTTTTGACTATCCTGATCATAAATCCAGTCTTTCTAACAATACATTGGAAAAGCTTTTGGGTTTGGTACAAAATTAAATTCTTTTGAAAGGTGCTATCTTTGTAGCCCCAAAAGAAAGGAGACAAAAAATTAAACACCTCTTCTTATACTCTGTTATGAAGATCACTTGCTTTGCACACCATTGAGTGATATCTAGCACTTTAAGGGGAATTTTTTTTTTTTTCTGGCTCATATAGTTTTCAGTTTTCAGATGTTATTCTCAGAGAAGGTATATTTAGGAATTTCAGAAGGATTCTAATTCATATGTTAGGGCTGACAGATTTTCTTTGAGACTTGAATACATTTGAACTTGTACTCTCCTTCATTTGACAAGAACCTTAGTCAAGGATTTGAACATTTATTGATTACTTAGTTTTCTACAGTTTAATGAATGAATTAATTAAATTAATTAGTTGAATTAATGAACACATTTAACTAATTAAAAATTATTACTAACACATTCCAGCTTTCTAGTGAGATTACTTTGCTTGCCAAATATGTATTAAGGCCTATTTTATCCAAATCATCTTCAACTCAGCAGACAGGAATATGGTCTGGAAAAATCTGTCTTTAATTTTCTTTTGTTAATAAAGCATATTCAGCATGGGTTAGTGCTGTTTATATTTGCGTCTTTTTATTTCCTCTTTGTTAATGCAAACCCATTTATCAGCCCTCATGCTTGATCAGCTAAGGTATCACCCAGTATTCTCATTTATTTCCTCCATTCCTCTTGATGACTACAAGCCTTGCAGACACTAAAATAGTTTGCTGATGACTCTGTCTGTACTCCTCACTAGTAATTGCCAAATCAAGTAGGTAACTGTGGTGCACTGATTTATATTTGAAGTTTGTATAATATTTTTAGCTATTATTAATTTAAAAGGAATTCTTTTATGAGTTTATATCATCTTTCTGATACCTATTTATCATCATTTGCTTCAAATAAGAGATGGAGCTAATTTTGGAAAGAGCTTTGCATGTTTGTTGGAAGGAAACTGAACACCACCCCAGTTGAAAATGATGACTCATCTTTGTCTTATTGCTCTTTAATATAAACTCAGCACAAAGCAGCAAGAGAGCAAAATCTTATCATCAGAGGAGCAAATTAAAATTTTTACTTGAACAAGCCTTTGTGAGCTACAGGGTTTAGTGAGGAAAAATATTTTAAAAGCCATAGATCAGAGTAGATTTTCACAAAACACTGGTGCTGAGATATTTGTAGTGACTTGAGGGATACACTGGTTTTGTTTGTCAAAAAGCAGCAAAGCTGAAAAACTGCCAGTAACTCATTTGAGGTATTGACGTGGCAGTGGAATGGGGAAGCAGGGTGATTTACATCTTGGAATCTGAGAGCCCTTCTGCAGTTTCAGTGATCTTCTGATTTTTAAGATGTTGGGTTCTTAGCACATACCTGCACATCTACAAAGTTCAAGTGGCACCGATGGACTTGGCATCAATTTCTGCCCTTGTAGCCTTAGCAAATTTCCTTGGTGATTTTCTTCTGGGACAAGACCAGTCTGTCACTTCTGAATGCTTGTTGTCTTGAAAGCAGTCAGACTTTCCATCAGCAAAAAAATCCAGATTTCACTCAAATATGTAAGTGATGTTTTCTAGCAATAAATTTGTTCTGTATTTCTTGTTGGCTTTTTTCCTCCCATACTATTGACATTTAATTAACATAGCACAGATTATCTCTTAGTAAATATGCAGCATGTTTATAAGAGCTAAGCTGTCTTCCTGGTATGTTTCACTGAGTGGTAAAATTAATGGTTTTTATTTGTTCAGATGGTTTTTTGGCTCAACCAAACGAGCAGATGCCGAGAGACAACTGTTTTACCCTGAAAACCAGGAAGGAGCCTTCCTAATCCGAGAAAGTGAAAGTCTAAAAGGCGAATACTCACTCTCAGGTATATTCTAGTTTTTCATCTGAAGCAACGTTTTAAAAATTTCTCAGGTGATTTGGGCTTTTTCATCTTCGAGAACAATAAACTGAGGGCATGAAAATGAAATTAAGTTCATAATAATGTTCATAAAGTTAATATTTTTTTTCCCCAGGAGACATATAAAGAAAACTTGGTAAAAGTATTTTGAGTTTATATTTTATAGATTTTGTTTAACAGTATGCTCAGAACAGAAATGAACCTATTTATACTTGGTACTTCCAGTGTTCTAGCTGCCTTAATAGAGATAGTATTTTCATGATCGAAGCATTAAAAATTACATTAAAGTTGTACACTAGAGCTCTGATTAGTACACAAAACAAAAATAAAAAATAAAAGCATGTTGACAGGTATCTGCAATTTAAGAAGAGGAGGTTTCTGTTAGAGCTCACACATATGTTTATTTGTTTTCAGGGATAAAATCATAGGAAGGTCTTCAAAGCTGTACTTCAGAATCAGTGATGTTTCATTGAAAATTTCACTGTAAACATCAGTAAAAATTAGATTGATGATGATGGTGCAATTTGAAATTTATTTAAGTCCTTTATTTGATCTGAATGATTATCAAATTAGGACACTTATTCATTAATAATTTTATTCACATCTAAGTACATAATATTTTTATGCTGTAGATATTTGCCATTTTAGATAGTAAATGTGATTGTTCATTGGTTGTTTTCTGTGAATATTTCCCATCAAACTTGTCATACAACTGTGAGTCAGGAGTATAGCGTTGTCCTTGAGACAACAGGGCTATACACCCAAACTTCCTAGTGTGTTCTACCTATATTAATTCCAGAGCCAGGAAAGGCTTTTGATGTTTGTTAATAAACTATGAGTAGTCATGTGCAGAATTATGTCAGTAAAATGAGAGGCACCTTGTCCATAACCAGATTCTTTCATTTGGACTCCTCTTTTGCCTGGATGATTACGAGTCATTCACCTTCTGAATATTACACAGAAACACAGCTTAAGGAAATTTTGACACGTTCTTGGTTTCACTTTCCCAATTATAACTAAAGTGTATGTACCTGCAATGTCTTGTGGTAATTTGAGGAATGCTTTGTATTGCTAAGGCAAAGAAATGTGAAATACATGGAAGTTTATTGAAATAAATGTGTAAATAAATTTACAGTACTGGGAGAGTTTACTCCACGGTTTTCAGTTTGCCTTCAAGGAAGTTGGTCCTTGCCATTAAATGCTTAAATGAAAACTACCTTTAGCAAGGAATCAGACTGCTCCTGAGCTGTGACAGAACTGACCCCTTTGTGTGTGCACACTTTCATCCTAGGACTGTATTACAGCCACAGACTTTTCAAAATGCTTTCTCTACATGTGCCAACTTATTACTGTTGTTACATGCTTTCAGCTTCCTTCAAGTGTTGTTCATCAGCAAACTGATGTCATCCAAGGGCTGGGCTAGACTGATGACATGGTGGTGGTATGCAGGGAAGGAAAGGCAAGCCTGTATTATCTTCTTAATGATGGCACTTGAAACATGGCACATTACTAAGAATCAATGAAAAAACTTTTGCTTTTGCACCTGGGAGAGGAAATGCAAATTCTTTTTATTATTCTCCAACTATAGACTTTTAGGAAAGATTTAAAATATTAATTATTTATCCCACATCCTAACCACTTCTCTAACAGGAACGTGGAAGTATCTTAGGTAAACTATGAGATACTCCAGAGAAAGATCCAAGAGAATGAAAATAAACATTAAGCCAGCATTTGTAGTAGTATAATATCACTCTTTGATGCTGCTGTTTAGTTTTTTCGTTACAAATTTTGGATAGAAAATTTATTCCATCTGATCTAGTACATTTGATCCAATTATGAAAGCTTGTGGTAGACATTTTTTTACATTTTTCTATAAGCTTATTTGGGAAGAGGAGATTTGATGATAACTGATAAGAGTGAGATATGAAACCAACAGTGTGGTTTGTTTCATGCTGGTTTGTTTGATTAAGGAAGATAAGAGTGGCGCTGAAGAAAATAATATACACAGAGGCAAGGCTCCAGCTGCAGGAGCCAGCTCTCCTTCTTGCACAAACGTGGGTTGTCCTCTGAGCAAGTATGTGTGATTATATCATCCATCAGATTCAACCATCTCAGATTTATTATATCAACCATCTCAGATTTATTAAATGTTTGTGCTCTTTTAGGCAAAGAAAGAGGATAAACTCTGAAGCAATCTGTAGGCACTATTGGTGGCATCATTTCCCAGTGCTGCTAGATCTTTTAGCTGCTTCCCAGAGTTGAACATAATTTATCCTTAACATGCTACTTCATCCCAAAGAGCTAAATATTATTTGCTGCTTGCTGAATGGGCTTAGCTGAATGGAATCTGTTTGTATTGTGCAAACTCTTTTGTTTCCAACCTAATACTATACATCATGGTCTAAATGTTTTATGTCCATAATCTCATTGCTTACTGTCTACTTCTTGGAAAGCTAGTGCATTCTAAAGCAAACAATGAAGTGGTTTGGATTGTGGGAAGCATTAGTAGGAAAGAAGGTTGTTCAGTTCACCAGGTTCTACAGAAGAACAGTTCTAGTTCTAGTTCTAGAGAAGACAGTTTTCCTGCATCTTTCCTGTTTGTGCCATCAGTGGTAATTATGAGACACAAAAGCTGAGGCAGAAGGATGGCTTCTATCTCCGTGGTAGCTGATACACTGACAGGGGAGAAGTCACAATCTGATATTTTTAAATAATTCCCTAATTTCTGTTTCCAAATTTTTTCAGTCCAGAAATAATAGACCACAACAGTCCCATCTTCTCTAGGTCTGATTGGTTTTGCTCTAGCTTTTATTGCTGTTTTGGTTTCATTGCAGAGTAGATAATAATGGCTTGAAGAGTGAAAACCTGGCTTTCAGAATTAAGGTCCTCAAGAAAATATTTTAATTCTCTGTCCAACATGCCATTTACATAAAAAAAGAAGTTGAAGAAAGGTTTTTACCCAAGAACCCAAAAACTGATTTTATAAATTTCATGCTTGATTTCATACTTATATGGGCAATGAGATATATAAGAGATTTAATTTTAATTAAGGAGACAAATGATCTCCTTAGTAAGAAAAAAAAATCAATCTTTCATTAAAATGACACTTTTTACTTCAAACTTGTCTTGTTGGGAAAACTCTCAATTTGTAAGATTTGGATAATAAATAATTATTTAAATTAAAAATGAAAATTCATGTTCAGAAAGATTTTTATCATCTGTGAATAGTGAAATGGAAAGCTCATCAAGCCGGATAGGCCACTGACATGTATTACTATAAATTTAGAGTGTTTGACATTTTAAAAATAGGTTTTCCTATTTTAAAAATGCACATGTTGTCAACAGATTTTTATGTTGATGACTCCAGCATCTGGTGTGAAATGCATTAAATTTTAAACATGTTGGTGCCATCTTAGATGTTGCCTCTTTTTAATTAAAAGCCATAATTCAGATGTGCTCAGCTTAATTGAGTGCCATTGCCAATGATAGCAGGAGGCTCTGTACTTAGCCCATCATTGAATAATGGTATCTGAAAGACTTATTGCATTAAATAACAATGTAAATTGTTTGTGTTTTCTTCAGCTATTTTTTCAGTGCTCCTAAAAGAATATTGTGTGCTTTCCTCTTGGATTCCAGCATAGCAAAGACAGGTAGTTGTTTAAGGCAGCAGACTCATTGAACTGCCAAAAATCATGGCCATACTAAGAGGATGATTTTGGATCTGTCTCTGTACCCATTCTGTGCTGGCGAGAGTGATCTCATGAGTCACTTTCCTCTCACATCTGCCCTGGGCATGGAGGCAGAGCAGAGGTGCTGATGGCAGTGATGCATGGCGAGTTCTGGGAGAGGACTGTTCACAGGAGCTGTGTTGGGACACACCGTTTTTGGCAGTAATGGAACATTACTGTCTCCATGACTCATTTGGTGAAGGTGTGGACTCTGTTGATGCCACCATAAATTTTTGTGCCCTGGGGAAGAAGTAGTAAATTATTTTATTCACATTCTTCAGGTGGCAAAACCCACTTCTGCTTAACCCATCATGTGAAGATGGATAGAGAGGATAATCCTTCTGCTAGACTGAAACCATTTAAAAATCTAATGGGGAGCTGTAATTCTTTTGGAAAGGGCAAGTTGAGGAGAAAACCTCTTCAGTCTTCAAACCCAGCTACTGCCAAGCTGTGTGAAACTGGAATTACAACCCTGTCCTGGTTAGTAGTCTGGCATGAATATAGAGATGATTGGAAGGGGTTATGGGTAGTCCTTTCCTGAGTGATATGTGGTCTGTATAATTTTGGCAGAGGAGCCATATTGTGCTGCGGAACCGCAAGTGTGTGCTGCAGGACTTGTGCAGCCAAACTCAGCCCTAAAATAGAAGTAAACAACCCCCTGTCAAATACTGCACTAATATCAGCTACTTATTGCAAGATGAGATGTTATCAGTACATAAATTTTCTCCATCAAACCACTACCTGACCTGGATGCTGTCAATCATAAGGCTTTGTAAAAGGCTCATTTAAGAAATTAGAGCACATCCTTCAAACCAGCTCTTGCATTATTAATGTTAGCTACTTCACAAGTAATAATTACAATACTTCTAATAAATAAATCAGATAGTCAAACTACTATTACTTGGATTAACACAGTCATCCTGTTGGCCTTTTGTTCAATGCATCATGAAGACTAACTAATTTGTCTGGATTAATTTTCCTGTGAACTTCGGAAAAGTCATTACATTTTCAGTGTGTTCTTACTGAATTACTCATTTCTTCATTTTGCTTCAGCTCCATTTCCAAATGGCACATTATAAAAACATTCATAAATTTTACAGTTAAAAAGTAGTAATTATGGGTATTAATTAAAAAAGAAATATAATTTGAAAAGTGCTATGTAATATGGATTTTGTTTACAAATATTCTCATTCCTGTCCTCATGCAGAATTGTAAATTCCCAGATTCCTAAAAATACTACCTGAGTTGGAGTATTTTGGAAAGCTCCTGTCTGCTCTCTGGTGGTCTTGGATGACAATCGCACAGTACAGTGAAAAAATATTTGATCATCCACAATAGTACTTAAGGAAGTAGAGATTTCCTCTTTGATTTAATCATTTAGATGGTGAGAGAAATTATTCTTCCCATCAGCTTTGCTAATTTCATGCAACCAATTCTATATTTTTTCTACATACAATATGTAACCATGTATTTTCTGTTATTATCACCAAAGCTATTGCCAAGATGCATGCAGTAGAACAGTATAAAGAATCTGTCTTCTAGGTTTACTGTGGAACACTGTTAATGTTAGAGCTAAAAGCTGTGGACTTCTTTGGAGCTAAATCAGTTACCCTTCTGTATGTAATATCAACTCTCTACTGCTCATTGGACATGGACAGTGATGTCTAAACAATGGAGTGTCTTGTAAATGACACCCACATGAGTGACTAAATGCTTTTTCAGCTCTTCTGAACTGCCCTCTCTGATGATTCTGAGCCTGCTATTGCTTCTACTGATATTCCTTCGTAAAGATCTCTAAACTAGTGGGTGTCCAAACCTTTTTTTTTGTTTGTTTGTTTGTTTGTTTGTTTATGTTTTTGTGGTTTTGGTTTTGGTTGTTTTTGGTTTTGGTTTTGGTTTTGTTTTTGGTTTTGTTTTGTTTGTTTTGTTTTGGTTTTTTTGTGTGTGTGTGTATGTGTGATTTATATTTATTTTTTGTCTCTCTGATCTTGTGCGGGTCCATGTCTCGTCCCAGCATGCAGTGGCCCTGCCTTTTTTCTGACGCATCTGAAGAATGGTCACAGGGAGGGACACTTTGGCTGTCATAATATGTAGATAGGTAACTTATTGATTAAGACACAACAGGTTAGAATAAAAAACATTCCACTGAAAAGGAATTAACTACCTGAAACAGAGCATTATTCACCTGATTTTTGCATATTCCAAACATGCAAAAAATAAAAAAAAAAACCTTGGAAGATATGAGTGCTTTTCAGAGAACTGTGGCTATGTATATCTGTTTCCTCTAAAATGCCTGCCAGCCCAGCAGCTGCTATTTGGAATGTTAACCCTAAAATAAAGGAGGATAAAGGAAATATTAAAAACTGATTAAATGATTGCTGTCAATTTGATGCTTTTGGCTGGTTTTGATGTCTTCGAAGATGGGAAACATGAGCTGCCTCACAGAAGATGTGTTTATGTACTTCTACATCAGCTCTTATGCTGGAGAATCTCCAAATCTGAATAGCTGAAGACTAATAGACAAGATGCATGAAGCTATCTGAACAATGGGCTTTGGTTTGAATAGTTGACATATTTGGATCCAAAATAATTTATTTTAAGATCCTCATAAATATATTTAGGAACATTATGATGGTTTGGGTGTAAATGATATTGTATCACTGCAATAATTCCTGGACACTTAATATATTTAAATCTTTTTAGTTTTTGATGGTACATCTGTGAAGCACTACAGGATCAGAAAGGAAGATGGAAGCTTTTTTCTAACTGAAAGGATAACTTTCAAAACTCTGAATGAGTTGGTTGACTATTATAGCAAGAACAGGGATGGCCTCTGCGTGCTGCTCAGACAGCCATGCCTAAAGGTAAGGAGTGGATGCTAGACTGTGCAAAGTAATTTTTGTGAGCAATCACATCAGATATCTGTCAGAAAGTGTTGACCCCATATCTGCTTCTACCATTTCAGAATGTTAATGACCTGCTTGTTTTCAGGAAGTTCTGGGTAGCGTTACAGTTTCATTCTTGAGGCTGACAAATTAATAACCTAGTACCATGCCATTTTGAAAAAATCATCAAGTGT